>CM065353.1:13609512-13899512 GCA_033032245.1 Poecilia picta | reverse complement strand
CAGGGGACCAACTCTGCCTGCTTTATCATAGACAGCAGCTCCACTCCCCGACATCGGACTACTGGGCTCATACCAAAGCAAACACGCCCCTGTGCTGTGTGGGAGAGAAGCATGCCAGTTTATACATATTAGGTAAACAGGAGGATTAAACTCTGGGTGAGAAGAAATGCCTGGAAGGTAAGACACAACATAATAAATGCACTGGATGCATCAATTTTAAACCCCTTTATTCTCATTGGCAAATTAGCAAAGTAACGTAAAGATTTTTTTTACTCAGTAACAGAATAAAATGCAGTTAATGTAGAGAAGAGTTCCAACATCTAAAGCACAATTCAACTTCTCCACAAATCTGGAACCAACTTCCAGAAAACTGAAAAATAGCTGAAACACTGAGTTCCTTTAAATCAATCTGTTCATAGTTGCCTTTGATTTGTAGTAAATGGAACATTGATCAACATGTTTGATGTGTATTAATGACTTTGATGATGACATCTGATAAAAAGTGACGTTTAATGTTTGTTTCACAATTGGTGACTGTTTGTTTTTAATGATGTAGAGTACTTTGGACTGCCTTGTTGCTGAAATGTGTTATACAAATAAACTTGACTAAATATCAGGATCTGATTCTTGCTGCCTTTCAGAACCAAAATAAGATCCTCCTTAAATCCTACTCAAAGATAACACCAGTCTCCTAAGAATGAATCTCCTCCAGAATCAGCAACTCTGAAGAAAATCAGATTTTCTGCTCACCGGTGTAAAATAAATAAATAAATAAATAAATAAAAAGAGCGCATCTGAACTGTGGTGATAATATGATGCAGGGGTGAACAGGGTGGGGTGCCACCTCTGGAGAAAAACCTTCTTTTGGGGCAGGAGCTGGCGGTAATCTGGTCACACCGTGGAAGGTCGAACAGAGGAAAACAAGCTAACCCATTCAAATGTAAGTTGTACGCTTTCTATTCTTAGCGCTCAAAAGCTGAGCCCACAAGCCTGACTCTGCTGTTGCCAGCGTGAGTCCATGCTTATATGGAGGTGCCCACTTATTCCCCACCAATTAGACAGAGACGGCATTTGTGGGGCCTGGAGACGGGGATTTAGATGTGCTACGTACAGATGGACAGCGTTGCGTAGGCACCAGGCGGGACGTTAAACCCTAAATTTACATCTGAGCCAACCAAACGTACATCAAATCAACACCATCCTGCTGAGCACAAAGCCACAATGACCTGCAAAGCCTGCAAGACCTCTGATAACACTGCACCTGTGTGTGCATGAGTGTGTGAGTGGGCATTGTGGGTGCATTCCTATGGTTCTCTGTGTGTATGCAACAGCTTATTTAAGAAAATCTGAGAGAAAAAGAGAGAGATGGGATGGCCTCTTCCTCCAGAGCAATCTGTTTATATTTATTTAAGTTTGTCCTTTTTATTTGAATTTAACTATTTCTATATGACTAAATTAATAGTTTTAGCTCAATCAAAGCCAGATCAAGATATGAGGGAAACATGCAGCTTTTCCAGATTAATACTGAGTTCAGGTTTTCTTTTTTTAGGAAAACACAAGATAGAAACATGAGCTTCAGACTCTTTGATACATGTAGGTCTTTCTGTGTTGAATCAAACAGAAGAAAATAATTTCAAGATTAATCCAAAAACATGTACCTAACCTTGTTCATATTTTTAGTACGCCAACACAATGTGCATTTAAATTTTCTCTACAAGATAATTTTTCTTGTTCGGTTTTTCACTTTGATGTACTAAATGAAAACTTGATATTTCACCACTTCACTTGTCAAACACAGAAATTCAGTGACATTGAAAATGTTTTATAGAAGAGCATGAAATTAGTTTGTAAATCTAATTCTGAGTAAATATTTTGTCAATCAATAAGACAATTCTTTAGTCATAGTTAAAGTACTTAAAACTACAGCAATATGCGGAAAAATTATTAATATTGCCTGAAATTATCTGAACTGTGCATTTGAATTAATGTGAAGATCAAGGTGTATTGATCTTCAGTATAATGCAATAACCTATACATATGAACACTAGTTTTATAAAAATTATATTACTGAAGCTGACCAATAACAGCTTAGGGTCTCATAAACCTTGAACCAGATGTGGGAACTGCATCATGGAATATATTGATATTATAATATTGATCACGTTGCTGTGCTTCACTAATTAGATGAAAATGCACAATTTCACCAAGACGTTCCTCCATGTTCTCAGCGCCAGAGGAAAATTCAGCAGAAGTTCTCCCTTTCAAGGCTGTTATCTGGTCTGCATGCACTGCTGTTAGTCTCTCAGTCTGAGGTGAATAAAGAGCTGAGAGGCTTTTGACAGGGCAGAGAGGAGCAGACAGGACAGTCTGTACTGTACAATGATGAGGCAGCAAAAACAGCTTTCTGCACAGAAACGGATTTAAGGGGTTTCTACAGGAAATCCATTTGAATTGTGCACATTCTTAAGAGAAGAACGAATGAAAGCGGTCAGCCAGAGAGAGAAAGGAGGACCGGGAAAAAGTACAACGAAGGTCAAACCGCTGTACCTAGAAGAACAGAGGACCTGATGCCAGAATGGTTCGGGTCGAGGAAATGTGATTGAGCCAGTTGGACTCAGAGCCGGGATTAGTGTTTTCCTTCATTTGTTTTCACATAGTGCTTGTTTTTTCTATTCAATAATTTTAATTATTTTTGAATATATCCAAATAAAAAAAGATTATGGTAAAAATATGAACCAAAAAAACAAAATATTTGGAATTTCACAAAAAATAAAATGTTTGGATGCAGTTAGAGGTCTAACAATAATAAGAAAACGGACTTCCTGAAGACTGTGGAAACAGTTATTTCCCTGACTGACCACCGAGTGGCGCTCCATCCCCAGAAAGCATAACAAACTTCAAAAGCCCCCTTAAGGGACAGAGACAGAAGAATTCAGTGATTCAGTCTTACAGGGAAGTAAGAGACCAGCACTTCTGCTCTTTACATCTGGACGCTCCCAAGTTTGGTTTGATGAAAACAAACCCTCAGCAAAGAATCATTGAATCATTTTACATAATCTAAATCTATAGATTACATGTTACATAAAGCATTATATTTTCTCTTAAGTAAAAATAAAGGTCGGTAAAATACCTCTAAATAATATACATTTGGTAAAAAGAAGACATTCATGAACTTGGAGAAACATCACAAGGATTTAAATTAACACAGAGGGAACAAATTATACCCAGTTCGAAAACCGACAATTTAAAGTAATTTTCTACAATCAACTCGGCCTAATGTAAGAAAATATATTTATATGACTTATAAATGACACCTGCAATCAGAAAGTTAATGGGTATTATTTTGGTCTGATATACTGACTTTGTAGGAGTCGATCAGAATCGCAATCAATAGAAACATGGTGCAATGCAAAATCTTCTGACAATTATATACAACCGAGTCAAATTAAAGCTAGGATTTGGTTAACTTAATAAAACTGTGTCACTAATTCCTCAAAATACTTAAAAAGACAATATTAAACAGCATACTGGTTCGTGGATATGAAATGGTTTATGTGTAAACGGTGAATGAAGCTTCACTTCAGAACAAGTTAGTGAAGGTTGACTCTGGGTCAAATCTGCCCTTTGTCAATTTACATTGAAAAAATAAGTGTGTAACTTTGTGACTTTTTGAAAGTCCTACTGACCCCAATTTATTCTGTTCCACCAAAATCCCACAAAGACGAAGAAATGATCAACCTACCTTTGAATCAAGTGCTTCAATTTAACACTGACAACCTGAAGAGCCTTCTGTGTTACCATGAATTTCACCCTTATTAGAAATTTAACAGCACTTTCTTTGAGCGAATATAAGAGGATTTAAGGGACGAAATGTCCTAACCTTGGCCTAACAATGGGCATGTGTGAGTTGAGCATGTCTACTGAGACAGAAATGCATTAAAAAGGTAAAACGCTGTGAATGATGGGGTGAAGAAGGGCAGTCAGGTGGGAAACAGGAGAGTTCAAACAGCTTTATTTCAAAGTCAGGCAGGGTAGTTTTTTTTCCACGGGAGAAGGGCAATACTACACACATCCACACCTGTCCCTCAGGAAAAGATCAATGCACACCCACCCAGATAGGAGCATGATGAGAAAATCCGCTCAATAAACACACAGCACTGTCGGCAAAGCTGCCGATCGATAAACACCAGCGTACAGGTGTCACCGCTGCTATCTAAAGAGCGGCCAATCAATGTTCACAAGCAGACATACCTGTACCTATCAGCAGCTGTGTGCTCACAGGCAGGCTCCACGTCTCTGTCCAACAGTTTAATAAACTCCGTCCTCCAGCCCCTCCCACCTTCTCTATACCTTACTCACATTCATGTAGCGCATAAAACACACCAAACAGATGCAGCTAATATCTGATGGATATCTGGTGAAGTCACAATCAGATTTCAAGAAGTACGTTGAAAGAGGTTTGAATTCCCCACTTCCTCCAGCTACCAGAAGGGGGCGCTTCAGTCTAAACTCTGCACACAGGTTTATGAAAGCAGAAGACAGAGCTGCTGAAACAGTTAATGTGTTTTGCATGTATGCATGCACTCATCGAATGTACAATCATGAGAGGCTTTCATGCAGTCAGTACACAAACAGTCGGCCACTAAAATCCACACTCTGGCCTTTTTGTCCATCATCGACATTCATCGTCTTTCTGTTGGAAGCGATCAACTCGATTGATGCTTTGATTCGACAGAAATGTAATTTAAAAAAAAAAACTAGTTGATCATTTTTGATACTTATCTTGTGTTCGAATGGTCATTTAATGGTTTCTGGTGCTAATGATTATCAGAAACTTTTTTTAAACAGTGTTGGATATGTTTTACAGGGCCAACACAAAAAAATCTGCAGATTTCAAAGAGGTTGAAAGAGACACACACACACACAATGCGCCAACAGAATTTTCTTCTGAAAACACATTACAGTTCCAGAATCTCCCTTCTGTTGTTTTTTTTTAATATTACGGACCTACAAAGTATTTACCTGGAAACTGTACAGTAATCAGATTTTATGATCTGCATGTTCAATACGCAGAATAAAAGCTGGCTTTCAGTTCGGCAGCTTGGTAAACGGCCAATTTTACAGCTTTTTTTTGCATCTGGAGCAGCCGAGATCAACTCTGTTTTAAAATCTTCAACACTTAGACTCGCCAATTCTGAGCTGTATTATCCTACAATAGATTCAGATTCTTCAAAGCATAGCTTATGAAGTCTGATGCCTTTATTTTGTTAACAAAAATGTAAAAAAAAAATAGTTGAAATACTTCTTTATCTGGCATTTTAATATAGAAAAATGTCCTTAGTTTTGAAATCTGACAAAATCTGCACAATCATCTTCTAAGAAAGTCAGTGTCTCAAAAACAAAATCACTTAAGATTAAACTGTTTAAATCAAGGTGTGATGTAGCAAATTGAAAACAAAGAGTGTCATTTGAATACCAAACTACTTTTAAAAACGCAACATTATCCAACCTTTGAAAATAAGAAATGTAAGCATTTCAACATCGCATAGGAACCAAATGGGTATCAAACTTTCAAAACGTTAAAGTTTCAAAAGCACTAAAATGTTACCATCCAATTGCCATGTTTTACAATTCTTTTAATCAAAGAGAAGATTCTGGAGCGAGCAGAGCTGCTCCTGCTTTCCAGAGTACAGTTGCTCCTTGCTGGCGCTCTGCTCCTCACTTCCACATATTCTTTCTAATTTACAGGGAAGAAAGTCGGATGTTTGGAAAGCGATAGCAGAAAGAGTGTCACCCATGAAGGTAACTGAAGTAACACTTCAGGATAAAGTACAGATATCATGCTAAGAGGCTAAAGTGGTAGGAATGCTAAGTGGCTGATTGCAGGTTCACCACATGAGCAGATAGCTTGAGTATTTAACCAGAAAACTCAGCAATAATCCTGAATTATAACATTTTGCACAATTAACAAGTTTACTTAAAAACTGCTAATAGAGTTGTTGTTTAATCTGCATTTTCACTACTGCGTATATTTGTAATGAACAAAGCTACATCTCTGCAAGCAAACGACAACTTAAATTTATCTCATTACTTGTTACTAAAGCAGAATTTAAGCTTGGATTTTTAAACAAATAAGAACAGAAATCTATAAATAAATGCTAAGCAATACGGCTATAATTGGAATCCACATTACTTTTGTAGTGGTAATAATTAATTGAAGCTTTTCAGTTTTGAATTAAAGCAAACTGAGCAAACTTTTGCTAATAGCGTGAACCTTGAGGAATCACACATCCAATTAAAAGCAAACTTATTAATAAAAGTTGCTTCTTAGCATCACGTTTTCGGGTTTACTTAGTTCAAACTAATCATTGCATCATGTTTACATTTTAGCTACACGGTCCATTCTCCGCAAAGTGGTGTTTAAATATCCTTCAAAAAGCAATTCAATCCGCCATTTATGGTGTGAACTTCATTTTTGCTCGTTCTGCACATAACCTGCAAGCCCACTGCAAATGCAGAGGAAGCACAAACCGATTCAGCAACAGGAAATGACAGGCATTTTAGATGCGATCATACAGAAGGACCTGGACAGGTTAACATTTAGCCACTGTTGGCCCAAATGCATCAACTTCAAATCTTTTTTCCATGAAGGCAAACGCAAAAGACGACGAGCTCAGCCTGAATGAAGAAGCAGAGTATTCTGGTGGCTTTTCTATCTGCAGTTACTGTTTGTAGTATTCAGTGGGGATGAAAAGAGCAAGAGAGAAGGAGACTGCAGCCGTCACCATGTAGAAGGTGCATGAAAAAGACAGAAGTAAAACCAGGCCATCTGCAGACGTGTTTCTGTGTGTGGGTTTGTGAAAAAGAGAGACAGCCGAAAAGAGATATTGAAATCAGCCTGTTCTTTAATAAGAAAACGTCTTTTTGAATAAGTATAAGTACAAAAAACCAGAAAAAAAACGTTCAGATCGCTTTGACAGAGACATGATGAAAATGTTGCGGGTTTTCTTTTTACCCCATTTCCCGCTCTTTATATTTGGACGTGTGCGCATGCTTGTGTGTGCCCATGTGTGTCAGTATCGTAGTTTCTCAGTAAATGCCCCTGGGCTTTGTGGTCTATACTGAGGGGTTTGGAGGAGTTTGTTAGTTGAGGGCCAGGTGCAGGAAGACAACACATACACTCACGGAAGATAAATGGACCGAGCACGCACGCACACACACACACACACACACACATATGAACGAAGGACGGATAAATGGACCCGGTAGCAGGGAGGTCTGACAGAATGCCTTTTCACACCTGGCTGAGCCCAGCGGAAGGTGACAGAGCCACATCTCCCAAAGCGAACACACACACACACACACACACCTTCTCATATTGGGGAGTTCAGGGTCATAAGCAGCATCATGAATAAAATGAGGCTGTCTTAAACAGAAGGAGCCCTTTGTATGCATGTGTGGAAGTGTGGTTGTGTCTGCGCGGGGCCCCTAACCCCCATGCCAGTTTGGATCTGTAACGACCTTCTGTTCCCAGTGCTTAAATGGCTTAAATACTTCAATTAGACCTGGGTCACAATCCTCCACCCGTTAAAGCACGGAGTCTCTCTCTCTCTCTCACATACACACACACACAGAAACACACACAGGAGAAGCTCCATGGTTGAGGAAGATGCAGGAGACCTGAAGTCGTGGGGCCTGTCCGCTCTGCTCTGTGGCTCTCGGTAAAACTAAAATCGGCTTTTTTCGCCAAAACACAAGCAACAATTTAAGTCGGCTCCTGTCCTGTCTGCCAGCATCTCCCCTGGAACGTCTCCGTCCCGCTCCCTCCGCCTTCCTCTTTTTCACTCCGTCTCTCCCGCCGAGCCGCCCCGGCGCTAACGATGCTGCCTTTTCATTAGACAGCCCCTGCTAATTAATCTCCATAGAGGAGAGTGACAGACCTCCCCAAACACACACATCCACACAAAGTGCACGGCAAGATGTATGCAAACACACACTCTTCTTCCGTCTTCCCTGCTCCCCTCGTCCCGCGTGGTGTTGGCAGCCCATTTCATGCTTTATCACGTCTTTTAATTGACAAACAAGCTGCTCTTTTCTCTTAGGCTGAGGTCTATATCACCCCCTCGCACAGATGCGCGCGCACACACACACACACACACACACACACACACACACACACACACACACACACACACACACACACACACACACACACACACACACACACACACACACACACACACACACACACACACACACACACACACACACACCACACACACTGACAACAAGCCAGGAAAATTAGTTATCTTTTTAAATTTGGGAAACACACACACCAACACACAGAAAAGAGCTAATAACTTTCTGCTGACTTATGGCTCGTGTGTTTGTCGCACAGTTTTCAACTCTCTCACACACTGATTCACAACAAACACACACACAACTGACATCACACGCTAGTGCTTCTTTGATCTTTGCCTTTTTTCTCAATACTTTTGACATCCGGGTCAACCTCTATAACCAGCATTTCTCCATGTTTCACCAACTCTAACTAAAGACGTTTTTAAGACCTTTTTAAGACCATTATGAATGAGATTTAAGATTTAAGACTTGTATCACCACAGAAATGTACAAAAAAAGTGGATGTTTCAAATAGCGGTGCTATTAGCTTTTTCTTACCAAATGCACATTCTATATGCATTTTTCTTACCAAATGCACATAGAATTGTATTGTTCAGCAACAGAGGTGAGCCAGTGGCAAAGATGAACGTCGCCCAGCCAGCTGGTGATAATTTACATTTACCAATGATAGATGGAAAAAAGCTTGCTAGCTAGCTAGCAAGGGTTTATTAGCAGGTAGTTGGTGTCTGCATGCAACTCAAACTTTTGCCTGACAGAAGAGTCCAGGGAGAAAAATAAATTACATAGAAGATTAAATACAGGACCTGTGATTATCTTATTTAATGCCAACTTACACATTTTAAAGACTTAATTTTTAATAAATCAGTTTAAGACCTTTTAAAGATGTGTGGACACTATGGAAATGTATTGATTTGAGTTGATCTTGAGAGATATTTTTATGCTCACAGAGAATGGAAATTACACATGCATAAAACTACAAATTACTCAATTTTTAAGAAATCTTAACTCACCAACACTGCTTGGTTTCAAGCACTATATTGAGGAAAAGCAAAAACATTTAAGAGAACTGGTTTGAACATCACCAGAGGTGAAGCCTTTGTTGTTTCCAGCAGGTTGAGGTGTTTAGATGTGACATGTTTCCGGTCTGATTAGACCCAGCGTCGCTGGCTCTGTAAAGCTCTGGGTTCAGAAAGCTGCTGGCTTAGTCTGCCCATTCACCATCACCACCCTGTTCTCTGCTTTAATTGGAGCCGCTGCAGTAACAACTACCGGGCCTCACAAAAGCATTCATACACCTAAACCTAGTAGATCTCGTCACTTTACAACCACAAGTCTCGTTGTACTTTATTGGGATTTTATGTGACAGACCAAAACCGAAGCAATAAGTAATTGACAAATAGAAGGAAAGTGGAACACTGTTTCTAAATTTCTGACATAATGTTCAACAAACATGGTTTGTTAGCTCGGCAGCATTTGTGCCGAGCTATCTCAAGAACCAAGTTTTTTGAGGTTGTGTCTTTACCAGATTTTCACACCACTGATTTCTATTTGCATTCTTCATGGCAAAATGGCTCAAGAGCTGAAATGGAAATCATCTGTGTACAGTAATTTTCAAGATTATAGAATCCCAACAGGATTTGGGTCTGACTTTGACTAAGCCATGCTAATAAACAATCAACATTTCCATCACAGAGCTGGCTGAAACATTGCTCCACTGGCGTTAGCTTCGTCCATCATCACTTCAACTCTGACCAGCTATCCATGCTACCTTATGATCTTAGAACCACCGCGTTTCTCTACAGGGGTTGTATATTGAGGGTTATCTAAAGTGAGTTTTCTGCCATGTGTATAATGTAACAGGCATGCAAAATTTGTATATTTTAAAATTTTAAGATGGTGACATGTTTGCTGTGTCACCAACGTGTCTTGAAGCAAAATTGAAAATAGAAAATGGGTTTCTATTTGAAACTTTACTTCCAAATGTAGCACCAAACGTAGTTCTGAGATGTTCAAAGTTTGGATTATTGTTTTTTAACCAAACCATGCATTAAAACTTTACAAAACTTTCTCTCTGACTCCTCCTTCTTGGTCTTCCATTTGTTCTCCATCATTTTCTTTAAAAACCTCTGAAAGGTCTTCAGAAAACGACTGGACTGTTTCTGGGTGACTTCTAAAGGTAGTTTGACATCAGATTGAAGGAGGATAAATTCAAACCTGTTGCATTTTCTTAGTAAAACCTTTAAACATTGCACCATTTTATTCCACTGAATAATTAAGACCCACATTTTGTTCATTTTGTTACTGGGTTCAGTAGTTTCTGAGAGAGGATGTTTGGCCACAGTGAATCACACCGGCACTGATACACAATCACATTTAATCTAAGCGAATGGATTGTTTAATATTTGGTGGAGACATTTTGTTAGTTTGTTTTCTTTTTGGAGACCTTATAAGAAAGTGTTCCTACAAATTAGCCAGCAATTATTGGACTTATGGTCAGAACAACAGTTACTTTTTTAAAATACATGGAGTGCTGTCTTATGCCTTGTTTCTAATTCTAAATAAAAAAAAACATTTGCTGCAAAGAAGGACCCTTTTCAATTAGCTATATATTCCTATGCTGGGAAGAGCAGAAATTGTTGGCAGAAAAACACCTGTGTGTTGCAGCAGCATATGGACAAAACCTGGCAGGTATTTAACAAGCAAAAGTGGATAAACTTTTGACTTCAGTTCAATGTTTGCTTTGACAGAGCTGAATTATTTAAGAAAGTGACTCACTGTGATGTGGTACTGCCTCCAGATCTCTGGACAATCCTGGAAGGAGATAAAGAAACTTTTTAAAGACTTTCTACACAGAAACAGTTTGTTGAAGACAATCCCATTTTTACACTTTTATGTAAAAACAGAAGGCATACAGAAAAAGAAAACTAAAATCTGTTCTTTCAACGGGTTAAAGGTGTGAGCGAGAACTGAAAGATCCTGACTAACGGACAGGAAAATAATACCATGGTTGGTTTTTCAGTTTCCACTCTGAATCTCTCAGTGTCTTCCCACATCTTTCCCTAAACCTGCTCAGAAATGCTCTCTGTATCGGTGCTGGTGTGCCGTCAGTCACTCAGAAACAGGCAGTCAGTTGGTTGTTTTGTTGCTGGTGTGGATAAAGCATTATCTCTGGGGCTTCTCCACGCTGTTCCCCAAGCACTACGACATCCTTTACCCGCCACTGCTGCTTCCCGCGGGGAAATTGAAAATGCCGCAGTCGCCACAGGCAATGGGATTTATCTACTTGCATACCTACTGAGTGAGGACATAATTCAGATTCGAGATGAAACAGCCCAATCTTAATTTGGTCTTTGCACACTTGAGGTCCTCGTTCGATTTTATATGAAATAAAATGCCATTAATAAGGATTTAAATTTATCCTGAAGCCTCTTTAGCTGGGGAATTGGATCTGCTTGGACTCAAACACAGAGAACTTCGATGAGATTCTACAGCTGCATCTTTCTCCACCTTTAATCTAGTTTTTTCCTTCAACAAACCCCTCTCGTCCTCG
The DNA here is from genome assembly GCA_033032245.1 of Poecilia picta. NCBI lineage: Eukaryota > Metazoa > Chordata > Actinopteri > Cyprinodontiformes > Poeciliidae > Poecilia > Poecilia picta. The sequence continues at coordinate 13,887,820 of CM065353.1, read as the reverse complement.
CCACTTGTTCCCCCCCTCCTATTTGTTCCATCCCTCCAAACCGCCGGGGTAGTGTGCTGTTGTCGAGGGCGACAGGCGAGGCGAGCGACACACTCGCGCTCCATCAACCGTCTGTCTTTAATGAGAGACACAGAAAGGCCCAGGGGACTGAGACTTGACTCTTTTTCTCTCACAAACAGACACACACTAATATGTTCAGCGTAATTTGTGAGTGTAAGGGAAGATAAAGAAAAGAAAAGTTGTGCATTGCAAGCGAGAGGTAATTATATCAAAGCACATCTTTGGACTTGTGCTGTTTGTGGTGCGATGTGTAGAAGAGGTGAGAAGAGGGAGATACACAGAAGGATCTGATTCAGAAGATGAGAGAAGAGTTTGAGAGACAGAACGAGACGAAAAAAGAAAGAAAAATTGGCTTGTGTGTGTCCTGGTGTACCCTCTCCCTCTGGTGTTCACCTGGTTACTCATCCATCACACAGAGCACAGTACATGACTGACTGACGAAGAAGGAGAGAGAGCGAGACAGAAAAAAGAAAAAGAGGGCAGCGGCAGACTGCTTCTTCCATTCGGTTCCTCCTCCTGCAGTATTTGTGTAAAAATGGCTGAGCTAGTGATGGAGCACTGTGATAATTGTCATTAATGGTCTTTAAATGCATCTTTCAGATACACAAACAGCTGGAATACCTAAGTTGTAATTACTTAAGTATCTATTAATGTGAACAGCAATGTGAGTTGACCTCTGGTCACTGAGAAGTGGGGTGATTAGAAAGACTGTGGGGTAAATGCGATTGGCAATGAGCTCATCTAGTCGACAACCCCTGCATGTGAGTCGCTATGTCCATTTTAACAGCACAGTATTTTAAAGCATGTGGAGTAAGGCTGGCAGATTTAGATGTAAAGTATTATTTTAGCTCTGGCCAGTCTTTTTTTCTGACTGGAAGCAATTTTAATGATTTCAAGTGGACCAGCCAGAGTCCTGTGGAAGGAGAGAATGATTAGGGTGATGGTAAGGAGGCCTTCCATCCTCAAAGATTCAGAAAATACCAGAGGAAACAGGAAACAGCAGCAACTTTAATAAAGGTTTGACTGCTGCAACACCAAGGAAAGGCCTTTCCATTGATTATTGAGGAGAATATAAATAATTTATGCCTTCATTTTTATTAAATATCTTCAGGAACATGCATGCGTTACTTCCAATTAGAAATCTTGGATTAATGAACATAACTTTCTATCTAAATTTGTGGAGATGACTGACATATTTCAGAGATGCCTCTGAACATCACTAAATGGAGTGGCAATAATTTAGTTTGGAAACCTGGTAACACCTGGATCATTTGTCTCATCAGCACCATGACGCAGCAGTCCTTTCTTGCAACTCAGGACATATTGTTGTTTAATGGTTCCCACTACCTGTGAATGTTGTGCGAATCATGACACTTGTCCTAAATGCACCAGTTTCTGTATTTGGAAAGGTCCATAAGACATCCATGTTGCACATGGATTTCTGTCCTGCAGCCTCACAACAATGTTCCAGTTGAAACATGCTTAGGGACTCCAGACATGAATAGAGATCACTGTATGACACTCCGTATGACAGATAAATTCAACATATAGAAGCAACTCAGTCAAAAACACAGCAATACCAGCAGGAACAGGCACTTTCCACTGGTTCTGATATTCTGGGCCACTCAGTATCTTTAAATAAGGGTATGTTGGTTTGGATAACAACATTCTGAAAATAAGTCCAACATATCGAGAGAACAGTGAAAAGACAATCATCATGGCCCTCTACTCACATCGAAGAAGTGTCCCCTCATGCTGCAGCGATGGCACTGCTTGTGCCAATAAGATCTCTCGCTGCAGGACCTGCTGAGGTGTCCAGGCTGCCCACAGTTGTTGCAGTGCTTATTGGGACATGTAATGGCCTGGTGACCCATTGAGCCGCAAAGAAAGCAAGGCGTCACCTTCTGCAGAAACACAATTAGCATAATGCAGTTAGCAAGTTTGCTTGCATTTTTATGTTCATTATTTACAAGATGGTCGTGCTGCATCGCATTAGCGCAAACCTACTTTGGGGTGAGGACAGCTCTTTGACAGATGTCCTATCTTGTCGCAGTTTCTGCAGTGGACGTTCTTCCCAGTGTAGTATCGGTTGGACGTATGGTGCACTACAATCCTGGGACCCTGGCCTTTGTTAAATATCTGAGCCTGAAATGACAAGAAAAGACTGATTATGAGTTGGACATTTCATTTTTTACATTAAGACCTAAATGTTTAATTCACACAAAGAAAGGGACGGCATAAACATCGGAAAAATCCAAATAGGAATTTTCTCACGGCAAACTATTTTTCTTTATCAAAGGAAACTAAAAAATAATCTCAAAAAGCAAAAGGAGATTAATGTGACAGTAAACTATGAAAGGGAGCCAATTAATTTAATTTGGTAATCAGCACCAACCTCCTTATCTTTCTCTGAAACAATCCAACTTCCTTCTTCTTTTTCTTCTTCTTTGTCAGCATCTGATTAAAAAAAAATGTTTAATTAATTGCAGCACAAACATTTATGCAAAAATAAAAAAATAAAGCATTTTAAAGTGACAGAGGGTTGGATGTTTTTTCAACAAGTTTGGACTGTACTTAATTATTTTTGATATATACCACTGTTTGCTTGTATGGACTCCAGATGAGAAGTGAGGATTGTCACACTGAATATCAAATACAGACAAGTTTTAGTGAAAAGACCAACACCAAGTAATGCCTGGTTGTGAAGCGGAAAGAATAAAAACATATGGTTTGCAAACATGTTTTTAAATACTTGGTTCACCCGAGTCTGTACTTTAAAGAACAACCTTTCACTGCAAAGGAAAGTTGAGGTATTTTTCCACCAGGCCTTTCTTAAATATGAATATGTTGTGACCTAAATCACTACATTGTAGCTCTTTGTATATATTTAGGGTCACTGGTCTGCAGGAGGGTGAATCTCTTTCTCAGTCTTAATCAATCTATCTGCACCTCCATACACAAGGCATAAAAGAAAAGTGTCCTTCCTTTTTCTACTGATCCATGAAGAACTTATGTGTGCTATGTGTAACTAAGGCTCTCCAGGCTGAGCTGTGGAGCTCTGCAGCTCCTCCAGAGTTAGCACACTATCATCTACTGCTCTGATAGCTGGTTTGGAGAGTTTGCTGTTATGTCACATACGTTTTAATATTCATTCTCGAACAGTCCTTTGAGGCCTTCGCAGAACAGCGTAAAGTGACATTAGACCATTTATAATCTTAACTAATTAGGTGACACCTGGTTATGCATGATTTTATTGAGAGGCATTAGAGTAAAGGGGAGATGCACAAAAGAACCACAAACCTTTCAGGTTTTAGACTGGTGTATCTGAACTTGTGTCCTTTTCAATTGTGCTTTATTTTTGGATTTTTTTTTTTTAGTGCCAGTAAATAAATCTTTAAAAAAAATATGTGACTGCACATTTGAATCAGGATTCAAAACAAGCCACAACTTATAAACTCCACAAAACTAAACAACCCTGTTAGGAACTCTAAATCCTGTGGGATGGCTTTTGCTTCCTGTGACAGAGGGGACACACACACACACATTAACCCACAGTGAAACTGACACAATGGCAGCCCGGCACATCTGTATGAGAGTGGCACTAACAGCACCCTGAGGGAGAGCGCCGTATTCTCCTCAGGCCCACAGAACTGTAACCGACATCCAGAAATCCTAACGTTCACACAAGCACAAACACACAGACACGTGTAGCCGGCATGAAATTATGTGCCGATAGCGATGACCCACACATGCTTTCAGGAACACAGACACATCCACACACATCGACCTCTCGCGATTAGCTGGTTGGCAGTCTTTAGCCTTTGGATAAACACACAGCCTTGAGCCATAATCAAATATTACACTCTCCTTTCCACCCTTCTCTCCTCCAGTCCTCTTTCAGATTCTCTCTATCCAGCCCTCTTATCGCTATGCAGCTCAACCCTCCTTCCTTTTGCTTTTGCCTCCTCTCCTTGTTTTCTAACCCCCCCACCCCTTCCCCGGGTGAGCGGCTGCAGAGGGAGGTTATCACCTCTCTTCCCTGTCAAACAAATTAAAATGGCTGCTGTTTGGATGGGGTTTCTTTCTGCCTCGACCTTCACCTCTAAATATACACACAGACACCATCACAAATACCAGTAACCCCGTGCCATCACCAACAATCAGTGTGTGCTTCAAATCCTGAAGTACAATTTTGCTTGATGGATCTGAGATAATGAAGAGCTTATTTAAAATGAGTTCAAAACTCTAGAGTAGTGATGAACTCAGATCTGAGCTTTCAGTCACATTAAGACAATTAAAAAGTCAGCCTTTCATCACCTGAAGAACATTTCTAGAACTAAAGGAATAATGTCCCAGTGACATCTAGAGAAACTCATGCATGTGTTTGTTTTTAATTGCATTGATTACTGCAAGAGTGTCTTCACAAAGCTGCCTAAAAAACCAACCAATCGGCTGCAGGTGATCCAGAACGTTGCTGCTCATGTTCTCACTAAAAAGAGTTGATAAATTACTGAATGGCTTTGAACCAAAATACATTACAGACCTGTTGTTGTTGATGTATCAACCTTTCAGACCACTCCGGCCTCCTGGATGAATTCTACTCTGCATCTCCAGCTAAAACGCTGATTTTCTTTAAATCTAGACTAAAATTTAGTTTCTAAGAGTTATCTTTGTTTAATTACAACTAGATTATTGACTGCAGTCTGTTTTTCATCGTGCTATTGCTTTGCTTTATTTGTGTTTTGGTTGTTGTTTTATTTTTGCTTTTAATCATGAGAACTTTGCCTTGTTTCTGAAAATGCGCAATGCCAATAAAATTGCCTTACCTTTCCTAAATGAATCAATTTAGGAAAGGCTGTGAGGGCTGTGAATGATGTACTATCTCCTTCATGCTCTTATGTAGACCTATTCTTATTTTTAAGTCTTTAAAATTAAGCAAGCTGCAAAAGATCCAGCCATCCATCCATCCATTTTCTTGACACCCTTGTCCCTTGGTGGGGTTGGGAGGGTTGCTGGTGCCTATCTCCGGCTGGCGTTCCGGGCGAGAGGCGGGGTTCACTCTGGACGGGTCGCCAGTCTGTCGCAGGGCAACACAGAGACACACAGGACAAACAACCATGCACACCTAGGGACAATTTGGAGAGACCAATTAACCTAACGGTCATGTTTTTTGGGCGGGGGGGGGGGGGGGGTGGGGGGGGGGGGGGGGGGGGGGTGGGGGCGTGCGGGGGGGGGGCATGCGGGCTCCATGCGGGGGGGCCGAGGCCGGGGATCGAGCCCAGGGCCTTCTTGCTGCAAGGCAACAGCTCTACCAACTGCGCCACTGTGCAGCCCGCTGCAAAAGATACATATCATAAATCAAACCAAGATTTATGATTCAACAATATTTAACAAGTCAGACTGCAGTTTGCCAAGGCACATAGCAACAAAAACCTTGATTTTTGGAGACTTTTCTGCGGTTTGATGAAAGTAAAGTAAAACTGTTTGACTACAACAACCATTGTAATATATAGAGTAGCAATAGGGATGCTGTAAAGTATGGGGGTGGCAGCATTATGCTATGGGGGTGCTTTGTTGCAGAGGGACCTGGTGATTAATTAAATAGATGGCGTCAAAAAGAAAGAACATTATGTAGAAATACTGAAGGAACAAATAAAAGCAGCACACAGGAAGTTAAAGTTTGGGCACAAATGGTCTTCCATATGGATAATAATCCTGAGCATGCAGCCAAAGTGGTTACAAAGTGGCTTCATGACGACAAGGTTAATGTTCTGGTGTGACCATCACAAAGCCCTGATGTCCTAAGGAATGAGCCAGACCTCAATAAACTATTGCGAAAACTCAAAAACTAAGTCATACAGTTTACCAAATACTCAGGAAATGTATGTAAACCTCTGATTCTGAAGACATTATATAAACCCCCTGGCACATTCTTTCTCTTGTTATTGTGGCATTTAGTAAGTAGAAATTATTTTGGTAACTGACCTAAAACAAAAGAAATTTGGTCTGTTTTAACTTCACAAAGTTAAGACAGACCACGCCTTTCTAACTAAGAAAAAGCCTTTCTCCATTTGTATTCTAATTTTCAGAGAAACAGGATTTCGGCTCTGTATTAGCTGTAGGCCAACATCTTCAAATTGAACAGACGCAAAGGCTTAAAATACAATATAATAAAGCTTTCTGATATGGGAGTTTCACTTTTTCAATTTAATTAATCACAAATAAAGTACTGGGTGAGGTTCTAATTTATTGAGATGCTCCTGTGGTTTTTGCAATTTATATAAAAATTTTCAGAATTCTATTGTTCAACCATTTCAGTTTTAAAAACTGACTTAACTGTTTTTACGTCTTTATAGTTCCCCAATAAAATCTATAAGTTTGCAACCAAGTGGGCTTGACGCAAAGCGTACCTCCCCGCATTTGCCTGCTCAATAAAGGTGTAATTTTAGAAGAAGTTCACTTCAGTTTTTTTAAATACCTGCAAAGGTGCATCTGTTTTTACTTTTATTGTCACAGTAAAGTAAGATATTTTCTTCCAGTTAGTGATTGTGAGTTTGCATTGAGGGGAGAGCAAGAGGTCTCCTAATGCTGGCCTACTGTGAGCAGACTAGGGGGCCTCAGTGGGACATGTGTATGTCTCTTTGCACGCTTAGCTGGTGTTACACAACAACCAGTACCCGGTCAATGGGCAGCTGAAAAAAAGAGGGGTGAAAGGTGTGTGGGTGTGTGTGTGTGCTGAAGTGCATCTGTGTATGTGTGAATGTAAGTAGGCGTTAGTGACTCAACGAAAGTCGTTCCCAAGGCGTCTCCCAGGGGGACTCCCCAAATAAAGAACAGGAAGCTTTCCCTTAATCTAAAGGCCACCCCCATCTCACCGAGCCAACTCACACACACGTAGATAAAGGGTGAAGCTCTTTGTCACGGCCGAGGAATCAAACACATGGGTGGAGGGGTGAAGGAGAGGGAAGGGAAGGAGAGGGTGGGTGGGTTGGTCTGTTGTCTGTACACAGGGTGAAAATATGCTAATCACCCCGGAGGCCCTGTTCAAACCAAACCTTCACAGCCTCGTTCCATCGTGGCCCGGCGGATATGAAGGAGTCTGGAGCTGAAAAAGCAGATGGCAGCAGCTTCTTTGAGCAGCTGAACAGACTCACGAGAGGCCTCCGCCGTGTCGACCGCAACTGCTCAATTTCAACAGATCTAATGGGGAGGGACTCCTAGCACCCAACTAAGAGGTGTACGCCCAACGATCTTTGAGGGTAAGGTGGCTGCCAACACCATCAGACATCAGTGTGCCAAACAGAGCCCGAGTCACCTGGTAGAAATTTGAGAAAAACTCACTCCACTTCCTGGGACTTCGGCTGACTATTTCTGGAGGATAACTCATTCATTATCTCATCACTCCATCGTCAAGGGTAATGCAGCACAATGGCATGGAAGAGAGGGAGACTGAGAAACGGAGGGAGGGCTGGATCAGGGGAGAGAAGGCGACAGATGCTACCTGTCTGTCTCGGAGGTATCCTGATTACTAGAAGACGAGGAGGAGAGGGGAGGAAGCTGCGTGCCTGTTCATCAGAGCCGGCAGAACAAAACAAAACAGAGGAATTGAGTGTGTGTGTGTGCGCGTATGTGTGGGTGTGAATCTGTCCCTTTTACCAGCAAGAGCAGAACGGAAGTGTACGTGTGGCTAATGAACCATGAACACCCGGGTCTCCTGGGGTGATGCGCACACACAAATGGGATAAGGTTCAGACAGGATGGTTTAAGTCTGATAAACCAAGGACGAGGCAGAGGCCGGCCGTACGCTCAGGCCTGGCTGGGTCCAGTTTGTTGTTGCCTAAAATCGGCCTTCATTTAAACCAAATCCGAGGCCTGGATTGGATTCCCACTCTCTTGTCCCAGCACTTAACCAGGCGCAGCAAGCCAACCCACCCAGGCTCATTAATCCACCAGTCAGTATACGTGCGCACACCACACACACACACACACACACACACACCACACACACCACACACACACACACACACACACACAACACACACACACACACACACACACACACACACACACACACACACACACACACACACAGAGAAGTAAAACAGGGGCCTTTCACCCCAAACATAGGTTATGTTTGATACTGAAGCGGCAGGGCAGGATTAGCAACAACATACATGACAGACAATGGTGAGGGTGTGTGGGAGTGTGTGTCTGAGTGTGAGCACAAAAAAAACATTTCTTCTGGGACATCACCTCTTGCCATACAGGCGTCCCCCCTCAGTGAGATTGAAACACAGCAAAAGAGTGTAAAACAGAAGGAAGAAACTGAGCAAGTGAGATGAAAACGAACAATGAGAAGATGAGGAGGGGTCAGGAGGAGACGAAGAACATGAAAGCTGAGTGGCAGAGAAAAGGAGGCAGGAGCATCTGAAAAAATACAGGAGATAATGGGCAAAGCAGCTACAGTGCAGAAAAAAAGTATGTGAATCCTTTCAGATTTCTTCTGATCTTGATTTATTGTCACTGAAATATTTAAGATCAAACAAATTTAAATACTAGATTAAAAAAAATACAAAATAAAACTTCTTAATGATGAATTTGTTCATTAGGGAAAGCACCATCTGAAATAAACTGGTCGTGTGTGAAAGAGTGAAATCATGATCTAACTGTGATGAACCACAGTTTGGTTAATCATTTATCACAGCCAGGCCTGATTACTGCAAGACAACTAGAAGCAAGAAAGCTTTTCAATAAAAACTATCTGACCACACAAAGTAGAAGAAACCTAAACACACACTGATAAAAAGAAATTAAACACATGCGTGTCAAAGTTACTGATATCTACTAGGATATAGATATGATTACAAAGCTGTTCTAAGGCTCAGATGGAGAAAACATGAAACGGTGCACATCACAAAGAAATTCAAGAAAAGCAGATAAAGCACTACTGACCTCACATGCCTAAGATCAGATCACTGTTCTTGATTTAAAATTGAGAAAGAAACTGGGAAAAATGACCTCCATGGCAGAGTTCAAATGAGAAAGCCATAGCTGACCTAACAGAGCACAAAGACCCGTCTCACATTTAGAAAAACCTTCTGATGAGACAAAATAGGATTTTCTTTGTCTCATTGCATACGGCATAAACCTAGCACTGTATTTTAAGAAAAGGATGCCACATCTAGAATCAAAACATGATCTGGGGCTGCGTTGCTTCTGAACCTGGACTACCTGTCATGATGGAACCATGAACTCTGCTCGTTAGTAGTGAATCCTGAGGGAGAACGTTCAGCCACTAGTTGGTGCATTTTGGTTATGAAGTGTGTTCACAACACACTGGCAAAGCCAAATCGGAATGTCTCAAAATAAATGAATAAATAAGACATGAAGTGGTCTAGTCAAAACCTAAACTTAAATCTGCCTAAGATGCAGCAAAAAAAAGTGTGAGCTTTAGTTTTGCCATTTTGATCTTGATGCATGATTCACATGATTTACAATTTACTCAAAAATGAACAAAAGGCAGCTAAATTTAGTAGTTTTTTTTAGTGATCGGAAGGTTGTAGGTTCGATTCCAGCTTCCTCCTGCTGCATGTCGATGCGCCCTTGGGCAAGGCACCCAACCCCAAATTGCCTACCGAGCTGCGTATAGGTGTATAAATGTGTGAGCGTTTGTGAGTGCGAATGGGTGAATGTGACTTTAGTGTAAAGCGCTTTGAGTGGTCAAAATGATTGGATAAAGCGCTATACAAGTTCAGTCCATTTACCATTTAGTTTCTAAGTATTTACTGCACAGCATATATTAACATTTTACAGTCAGGCTCTTTAATGATTAACGCAAAGTGGACATTTCCAAACTTAAACCCAAGTTGTCACATTTCTTTATACACAATCTGTTTTGGTAACTGCCCTGCATTTCTTTCAGCAACATGCTTAATTTGACATAATCTAGTCATGATCATATCAAATATAATCTTGAAACAGATGCAAACATTTTTTGATCAATTTAAATATTTCAAGAATTTCAGCCACTTTTTTGTTTTTGGACGACTAATGTGAAAATCAATGCCTTCACCCAGGTCAGAGGGTTTTTTGTGTATGGCTTTCCAATCTAATTTCCACCTTGTGTACATCAAACAACATACTTCAGTGCACCTCATCTTTAATGATGCAATATGTAAGCACCCCCTCACCCCCAACCATGCTTCCCCCTGTGACATGTCAAGCGCTCACCCTCTGCTCGCCCGTGCCACCTCCTCCTTTTCCTCTTCACCCCCTTCCGCACCATGTTGGCAGCCAGGGCAGGGCAGGTGGCCAAAGCTGTCAGTCAAACCTCCGCCGCCACGCGGCAACACCACAGACACCAATTACCACACAGCAGGGGCGCGGCCTGGCAACCGCATGGCAACCACACGGTCCAATCAGGGTACACAACAACAGGGACCAAAGAATGCCAAGAAAAGTAAAAGTGGTGTCATGTGTGCACTTGTGTGTGTGCGCACTTACACCAGATCGAATGTTACCCAGAGCCGGGCCAGCGCATATCTGCAGGTTTCATGGAAGACAGGAAGTCACTGCGTCTTTTTAATATCCGCTTACTGTGTGTTTAGCAATGATTATTAATCTGAAACACAGAAATGATCATCAGTCTGCTGATAATCAGAGTTTTTATTAACCCATTCAGACCAGATTCAACAATGGGTTTTTTGAGACATGTTAAACACGTCATCTTTTTCAAGACATTTTTAATGGCATTCTCCCAGGTCTGACGTTAATTAAGACAGGCTTAGAACAAGTAGTTCACAGCTGATCTGTGAAATGACCATACAACTCATTTACATTAAAGATGCTCAGATCTTCCCTGATATATTTTGTGATGGTAAAAAATGAATGAAACAGTCAGTAGTTGAACAAAATTAGATCACACTGATCTAATAATAATAAGCAGGTTGTTGCAGAGCTCTTTCTTAGTCTGAGCATGGTGTGCCCACTGGTTCAGATGGGCTTTGACACATTTATCACTTTTAGCAAGGCTAACATTATTAAAACAGATGTCTGTGTAATTCATAGTGATTTGTAGATCCTTACTAAAACTTCAGCTTTTCAAAAAGCCACCACAATCTCCGAAAAGAGAAGCTTTCCTGTTCACCATTGAGCCTTCCTATTATCTGCAAAAACTTTTGCTCTTCAAGACATCTCACTCTTAGAATTACAGAGAAATTGCAGTGTTTTTATACTTGCTCTTCACAAACCATCATGGAATATTGTGTTTTACACCTTCTTATAAAACCCAGAAAACTTTACACATAATCCTAAATAGTATCAAAATACAGCAATTATTTTTGACACTTTCCTCTGGATGAAAGAAGAAACAGCGTTGGTAAAGAGTGGCTTGTGGCAAAATTAAGGATTTCGGAATCTATGGGTCAGAAAAAGTGCACAAGTTTGAACTTAATTTTTTTTTATTATTATTATTATTATTTTTACTTTCCCAAATGATAAAACTATATAGCACAGGGTTTCATGCCAAGCTCCTATTTGTCAAAGAAGGTCAGAGTGGAGCTTCATATCATTTGGTGAGCTGGCCAAACAGCTAATAATCAACAAGTGTGTACATTTTATTACTCAAGTAATTATTTTTGTTCACAAAATACCTCCGATAAAAACAATGACCATATTTTTCTTGCTGTCCCTTTTGTCTTTGGCACCAAAACACAAATATGCAGTCTGTTGTCATCTGTGAGGGGGAAATATATTTTAATAAAACCACTGAGTTGCAACCTCAATTTCATTTTGATGAATTTCCTCCTGCGGGAGTGAGCCAGGCAGAGGGCGGGAGGGCAGAGAGGCGAGAGAGGGGAGCGGGCTGATGGGGGCTGGGAGGCAGATAGAATTTTCATGATTGTTATTTTTGTTATTATACAGAGGAGGCGGCGGAGGGGGGGAGGATTGCAGGAGGCGAGATAAACGGAGCTGGTTAATCTAAACCATTTTGCAGAGCGCTCCATTATCGGGCAGGTTGGGCACGTCAAGAGGGTTATTTTTCCGAGGGATCTTTGGCCCCGGTAATTAAGCTCCATTCACCAGGCCCTGTTCCCCAAATTAAAAATTTGTCATTAAGTGGAATTTACCATAATGCCTTTTTATCTGGCGGCGTTTCAGCATGTGTGTCTGCATGTCCGTGTGTGCAGGATGGAGGTGAAGGAGGGGGCAATGGGATTGGGCAACCAATAACCAATAACACAGGTTCACATGCACGCACACACGCACGCACACACACACGCACACACTTTGAGCAGAAAAGGCAAATTGAAAAAGTGAAATAATCCTGAATAGCAGCACATGTTTGTGTGAGCAAATACACACATACACACACAAAGCCACCCTTCAATCCTTCAAATCCATAGCCTTTGGGGTAATTAAATAATGATGCTTTAAAGTTTTAATTTAGATTTACCCATTTCATTCCTCCTTTCCCTCCTCCCCCCTCAGACACACATACACAGCTGCAAAAACACACACCCAAAGAGTTATTCACAGCATGTTTTTAAGACTTCATCCAGAGAGATAGCCCTCCATGGCCAGGCTACATGGGAGGCAGAGAATGATTGAAGAGCAGAATCTCTTGTCTCAATAGGCTTGAAAAAACAATACAATTATTAGTCTTTAATTAGAGCAGCCCCTCTGTGGGACAGGGGACAGACAACGAACAATAGAGGATTAGAAGAGGGGCACCCAATATGGTTCTTTTATCGCTTCGTTCAAATACAGTTTATGAATCGTTCAGCTGTCCTTCGCACTTTGCAGGTAGCAGCCTGAACTTTGTGCAACATTTAACAGTCGAAATGTAAGAAAATAACCAGAGGCAAACATTTTAATTCATATTTTTCATGCAAATCTTTGCATGTTTTTATACACCTCTAAACTTTAAAGAAACAGAGTTTTGTCACTGATTATTGTCCATCTTAAGCTTTAAAACTTTAGACTGTTGATATTAATTTTAAGTGCCCTTAATTAAAACTAAAACAGATAAAACCAGCAAAAATACATCTCATGTAGTCCTCCTGCTGTGAGTGGTCCTGAATTATTTATATTCAGGACCACTCACAGGAGGTGTCACTCCACATGTGAGAAGTCAGTCACTGTAAAACAGGATTTTTCCATTTTTAAACAAAAATGATTTGAAGTTGACATTTTAAACTTAATCTTATATTGGCACAGTTAACATTTATAACAAGCAGTCTCAGTGATCATGTTCTAGGGAGTGTTAATTCAATTCTTAACTCAGATTTCCAAATCCAACATCATCTTTCATCAGTAAGGGGAAACTCTGAGGGATAAACCAGAGCAACTTTGCTTTCTATTATTGCTTAAAGTCTCACTCTCTCTCATAGGTGCAGAAATAATAATTAAGTTTTCTCACAGAGACAACTTCCACATTTCCACAGACTTTAATTTACTTCGATATGCTGAGATGTAAACTTTGGTTTAGTTACTTAGTTTTAGTGCATCACTTTATCACTTCTTGAGGTAAATACAAATAATTTGTCTTGTTTGTCAAACCACATTTGATTTTTTCTCCTTTCAGGAGACAGACTTCACTTTGATGAGAAATTTCATGTCCTAATATCACGAGATCTCATTAAAAATTCCCTCTAAAAATCAAACGCATTTCTTTGAATTGCCTACTTTTAAAAGCACTAGAAATAAAAATAACTATTGATAGTAAGGAAAATTACACTGAAATCACTCTTACATTTTTTGAAAAAGAATAAAAAAAAGCAATTTTAATGTATCCAGACTGAATATTTTAACCAGCAAAGAGAACCAACCAATTCAGCTGTAGTTTAGACTTTATACTCAGGATTACAAAGATGTGGGCCGTGAGCTGCAGTCAGTTTTACTAATATAAATTACAGTTCATTAACAGATAGTCAAATACATCAGCAGGTGTAAATGATGCCTGCTAGGTTTAATATGTCTCCTCTCTGGTAACTCAATGGTGTTCCCAAAGAATTTAAAATACTTAAATATTGGTTATATTCATAAAATCCTCAATATTGATATATCTAACTTTATCTAACCAAGCCTTTGAGTTTTATATAAAAGTGCAATGTCTTCAAAACACAAAATCATAAATCAAAAAATTACCGCTGGAAACCTTTCTACAAGTCTGACCCATTTTAGTCTTCAGCAGCCACTAGCATCTGATGCTAAGTAAGTTGACTTTCAGCTTCTGTTTGCAATCATAAAGATGTTCCAGTTTATGTTATCTTATAACGTTAAATAATCTCAGCTAACTTCCTTTCAGACATTTACAATAAAAAGCTTTGAATATGGTGTGTGTGTGTGTGTGTGTGTGTGTGTGTGGTGTGTGTGTGTGTGTGTGTGTGTGTGTGTGGTAAAGTAAATTGCTAACAGCTTCCTGTCACTTTATGAAGCATAAGAGTGTGAATGCTGGGTCCACTGTTTATTTGAGCTGAATACTGTAATTATTATCCATGTGTTAGGATGATTATGAGTGATGAAACCATGACAAGTACTGAGATGATAGCAATGATAAATTTGCACACACTAATCATTTTCACATCTTGCTTATCAGAAGTTTGCAGACTTGCACAAACTAATCATTTCAGATATGTTTTTTTTGTAGTTAGGATCTCTGCTTTTACATGAAGAATTGTGATTAAAAACTATATTTTTGCTACATCATTAGATGTGAACTACAGTCCTTTCGTTATTATTCACCCTCTAATATTGTAGAAAATTATATGAGAATGAAAGTGTAAGTGCATTCTGTAAAACCTAGAAATTTTGGCTGCATCCTTCATCCTTCCATTTTGTGTCACAGCAACACAAATCAACACAAATGTTTTTTTTTGTAGTTAGGATCTCTGCTTTTACATGAAGAATTGTGATTAAAAACTATATTTTTGCTACATCATTAGATGTGAACTACAGTCCTTCGTTATTATTCACCCTCTAATATTGTAGAAAATTATATGAGAATGAAAGTGTAAGTGCATTCTGTAAAACCTAGAAATTTTGGCTGCATCCTTCATCCTTCCATTTTGTGTCACAGCAACACAAATCTCTAATAACAAGAGTTAATATTCCACTGAATGCAAGCAAAAAGGCCTTCATAAAGGTCTTAAATGAACAGCGGGAGGAGGGAGGTGTTGAGAGGTCCAGGGGGAGGAGGAGGAAAAGAAGGGGAGACGGAAAACGGGAGGAAGATGGTAAGAGGAGGGGAGTTGGCAGATGGCAGAGGTTATGCCTGGCTGAAAGGGGTAGGAGGGGGGAGAGCCTTTGCTGGGTGGGGAAGTAATGGGAGGAAACACCAAGGTCTTCCCTCACTTCCTCAAATGATGCATAAATCATCTTTAAGAACATATTAATGCACATTTTCATGCTTTGATTCATTTATAGATGTCAAATCAGCATCAAATTCATTCAATAAAAATCCGAGACCTCTCTTCCCACCCAAGAGCCAGCGCCTGGCTCAGCTGATTCCATACCGGCTAAAGATGTAACTTGGTGACGAACAAAATAATTGCCGCATCTGACTGACAGATAAACCCCAGTTGAAGGTAGCCCACAGATAGAGCTGAACAACAGCGTGCTGTCAGAGTCTGCGTGTGTCAGCGGTGCTGGGAGGAATGGCATGAGAGCAGAGAGATAGGGGGTCTCATTTAGTGTCGTTTAATTTGCTCCCCTCTTTTGCATCCATCCACTGTTTTTTTCTCCCTCTGACAGGTAATAAAAACAGCAGCTTTCCTGACAAGCCCATCTGAACTTGGACTGAATAATATAAATGCAGGGTTTTCCCACAGTGCGCGCTGTCCAAGCGTGCAGAAGAGAACCACACTGCAGACACTGGCAGTCCCATCATGAATGAGGATTTTGGACTGCGTGTGTGTGTGATATATGTGCGTGTGTGTGTGTGCTGTAGGCTTAGGCATCAAAATATACCACAGTGTTAAAAAGTTGTACATTGTAGTTTCAAAACCTCACAAAAAAGTTGATATAACTCCCACACTTTAAAGCCTTTTTAATGACAGAGAAGGTGTCAACTTTTGTTTTGTTTTGTTTTGAGTAGAACAAAGAGTGGCGCATAAATGTTAAGTGAAAAAAGACAAATAAAATTTTGAAAATCCTGTTTCTCCCTAAATAAAATTCAGTACCTTCAAAAGTCCCGTAGTTAGTTAATAAATTCCACCTGGATTCAATTTATTCTCAGAGCACACCAGACAGGTGGAGAGAGGCAGAAAACTATGTCCTTTGGTATCTTGCAAAGTGTTCATTTTTTCCAAATGGGAAAAGTATTTGACACAATTCCCAAATGACCAAGACATTCCTAAAGGTCAAATAAGAAGAAACAACAAAGTTCTCCAAGTAACTCTGAAACAGCTGCAGAGATTCAAAGCACAATTGAATACAATGTTGACGAGTCTACTACTACAATTTACAACTCTGGCATTTATGAAAGAGTGGCAGAAATTATGAATTGTACAGAGAAATTCAGACAAATTCACCAATCAATAGTTTGCAAAGAGCCCTGTGCAGTAAGCAGCAAATATAGAAGAGGTTTTGGTTAGATTAGACCAAGAACGAGTTTTTGTCCAAAATGCAAAGCAGAAGCAGAAAACATGCACTAAAAGTACATAGTGAAAAATGGTTGATGGCAGCATCATGCTGTGGGAATAACTAAAAAAAAATTCAGAGAGAAAATTTGTTAAGAGGCTGCATTCTGGAGAGAGGATCGCCTTCAAGCTAAAAGGTTTTTTTGTTTAGTTTATCTATCGATCGATCGATAGATAATATAATTTATTTTCTTTGTAAAATTATTTTATAACATGTATCGTTTTCCATCTGCTTAATAATTATGTAGGTCTAACATGAAATCCAAAAAACATTCTTCTATTGTCAAAAGTTAAAAAAGGTTCCAGGGATATTAATATTTTTTCAAGGCGCTATGTGAACACAACCGTCCACAATTGCTTACATTATGAGATTGAACAAAAATTATAAACCACAATGCTCCTCCAGTATGCTAATCTCTGCATTGCAGCCCTAACCCACCTCCCTTTTCTCCCCCCTCCTCGTTTCCCTTTCTCCCCTTTCCTGCTTCTGCACTTCTCCGAGATCCCTTCATGCCACATCTACTTGTCTTACCTCACCGCTGCCTCTCTCCACCCCTCCTTCCCCCGTTTCTGCTGCTGCTCTCGGAAGCTGCTGAAATCCCATTCCCCGTGGGGCATGCCAAATTGAATTGGTGTGTTTATATGAACAACAGGGCCGTTGCTTTAATATACCTTTGAGTTTATGCTTAATGCCTTCCCGCTAATACCAGAGGAGCTTCAAACCTCGCTCAATACAAGCTGCTTTTGTGGAAGTCATAAAAGAGACGGAATAAAGAAGGACGGTGCTGGAGAGATACTCTGGGAGTGTTTGTGTTTGTAAACAAGGGGGAGCGAGGAGACAAGCCCGTTAATGCATCATAAAGACTTATAAGGGTACTATCACAGCCAATTTAAAAGATCAAGTAACGGAATTCCTTCTTTTAGAAACCCACACACACACACACAACACAGAGACTCTCCTCTTCGCTCCAATATGACTGAAATAGAAAGAGGGGACACAAAAAGGCAGAAGGATTTTCTTTTTTTTTTTTAGATTAGTGAGTAATGCTGAATAAATATCCGGAGTTTTGGCTGAGGGAGTCAGTCATGCTCGTCGACTTGCAAACATCCTCCATTTTCTCCCCGTCTCCCCCTTTTCTTTTCCCTCTTGTCCCCTTTTCTCTTCTGGCCCCGCGTCAGCCTACAAAAGGCCCGCGGTTCAAAGGCAAGAAGCAGGTCTGAGACACTCAACCCAATTACTATTGATCAGTCTGCACTCAAAGAGGACAGAAACGCACTCACCTGCGCGCCCGCACACGACGACGCAATCGCTAATCTGTTTACACAGAACTAGTCCTGTAAGATTACGGACGGCTGTTTGTTCTCGGGCAATTTTAACAGAATCCTACAAAACTGGAAAACAACACTCGGTGCTATTTTAGGTTGCACAACCAGATCGCACAAATTAATTTTTTACAATTGTTACAATTGTTATATACTGTGCTGCAAAATGCAAAGTATTTTTTAAAAATGGTTGATTTTTTCATATTAATCCAGAAAAATACCCTCTCCTAAAATCTCACAAAACTCTAAAAAGTATAATTTCAGTCAAAAGTGAGACATCCGCACAGCAATTTAGAAATATACATTTAAATAATTATGTTCTAATTCAGTTTCAATTTACTGGCTTGCCATTTTTTCTAGGATGCGTTTTCATAATTTGGATTTTTACATGCAATGTTTATAGTTTTTTTTTTTTTTTTTTTTTTAAACTAACTTCTTGGGGCGGGGGGATATTTTAAAATTATGGTGGCTTTCTAATGAATAAAATCTGTGGAGTCATAAAAAAAGGGGAAAATAAGACTTAAAATGCAGTTTTCATGAGATCACACAAGCCACTGTGACTGTTGTTGAGGATAGGCTTGTTGGATGAACCAAATTATTCCAAATACGCAGCTCTGAACAAAAACAAAAAAAGGTAGCTGCAAATTTTGCTCCAAATTCAGCATTTTTACAAATATATGTCTATGAGAGCGACTCGGTCTCTGAGTTCAAATCAAACACAGCTCTGCTCATCAGGGCTTTGATGAGGCAATCACCTGAACCCAACAACAATGTGCAGACGCATCACTGATGTGATCGAAAAATTAGGGCTATTCCACCAAAAAGTGATTTCTGAACTCATCTCAGATTTTGCATTTTGTTAAAACGATGAATACAAATGTGTTTTCTTTGTGTTATTTGAGGATCTCAAAGCACATTTTCTTTTTAAAAAATAATAAATAAAAAAAATATTTATCCTTTATGGCAACAAAAAAGGTGACAAAAACAAGCTCATTTGGAATTTGAAAGAAATCTTTATAGATTAAAATTGCTCACTTTACTCAAACATAACTATAAATAGTAAAATATGAAAACTTGACAGTTTTATAATAATCTTCTTGCTTTCCACAACTGCATACATTAACTTCTTCTTCATTCAACTTCTTCTAGCAACACCAGTGATGGCATCTAAGAAATAAAATGTGCAGCATTAACAACCCATTTTTACTGAAACAATTGCCAAACAAGCATGGCCTCTTATTTTCCTGCATAATTAGTCCACTCATTAACAACCCTGTAATTTTCTAAACAGACTTAGCAAACCACTTTCATATTTCTAAGTAATTCAACGGTTTCCTCATAACCTAAAGGTCTTTTTATTAGCACAAGTTGATGGTTTTAGGCTAATTTGCACCTCTCCGGTCTCTGCTCCGTAGCTGGTTTACAATTACATATTGCTGTGGAACTGTATGAGGGTCCTTACATAGGAAATAAAAGGTGTGGCCTTCAAAATAAAAGCAGGATTTCCAAAATAAGAGCAGTGTATTCAGATTCGAGTGGAGAATTATTACTTTATATTTATTTGATTTTAGACTCTTGTTCAGGCCACTTCAGGACCAGATGGAGCTGATAATATAGGTTTGATATTGTCAGAAACTTAAAAAAACCATTTTTTAATCTGACTGTAGATAATCTGATTTATTTCAAGCAGATGGCTAAACTGCTTGAACTGCTTTAAATCAAGAAAAATCACAAAACATAAAATATATATATAAAAATATCTAATCAATATCGCTAGATGAAAAACTAGACTATTCTTATGATAAATTTAAACCTTGTATGTAAACTAATTATAAAAAGCAGCAGTAAATACATACATTCCAGCATTATCTTAGAAGTGATTACATCAATCCAGCTTTTTATTTTTGCAGCTTATTTTAAAACAGCAGTACGTTAAGACTATGCATAAGCCAAATGAAGTTTGAGCTTTCTCTAAAATCTTTTAAAGTTGGAAAGGCTCACGGTGCATGCACACGCTCCAAAGCAGACACACAAAATCCGCCTCACATTAAGTGTGTGATGAACTCCGCGTGTTGTCTGGAAGGCTGTGCAGAAATATCAATGACTAAACTCCCCAACGACTCAGTAACTATCTCATTCGCTCTGATTTTATCCCTCAATAATTAAATTTCTTTCCCAACGCTGACTTTGGCTTTATCAGGGCACCTGCCGCCAGAATCTCAGCATTTCATTTAACCATAATCCCCCGGATAAAGGGGCGGCCAGGGTGCGCTAATGCACAGGCGTGCGCGCGCACAGGATCGCAAGCATGAGCGAAGACTTCGGCTGAATTCATGAGTTAAACCAGTTAAACAGATCTGCAAGGAGAGTTCGTCTTTCTGATACAGAGAAAGGAATTCGGCTGAACCCCTTTCATCCCTTGTCTCTTCTCATCTCCAAGCACCATATTTCTAAAAGGCAGTGAAACCCAATCAAGAGGTGGGAATTTACCAGTTAATATTTTCTCATCAAGCGCTCTAATAAATTACTTTTGATATCGCTGTTAATCAGCACAAAGTATACAAAAGCAATCGAAAGTTATGTTATTGCAATAATGAATAACGTGGTTTGGTGCATATAATTATAATATGTTGATATCTTTCTTCTATTTATGATCAATTGTCACAAGACTAAAATTAACAACAACAAAAAGAAATGTCTGGCTTGATATAGTTTGATGCTTTTAGCATAATTAATAACATTGGTTCAAAGTATAGCCAATTAAATTTTGTCATGCTTAGTCAGGCCTATTTAATCTACATCTGAACATTGTGTATGTCTGAAGGTTTTCCATTACATCTTTATGCCATATTAGATTTATTGCTAGTATACTGTGTATAAATGATCACAAATATATAATAAAATATAAAGTATATGTAGATTTTACAAGGATACAATGATTATGATACTATTGTTCTTCCTCAACATGTATAGAAAGTAGAAGAAGTGCATTTTAAGGGCTGATATTCAGTTTGGTCTACTAATACAGATTTTGGACAATTTCAGACTTCTCTTAGAAAATATAGAAAGACACACAAAAAAACACAAAACTAAACATTTTTCCTTGCATTTGAACCCTGAGCATGCACCAGATATTTACACTGGAAGCAGAGGAACCATTACCACAGGGAGAAGTCGATGCAAAAATGGATTTTAACATTTTAAAATAAAGACAAATTACAGGGTTTGAATTTTAAACTGTTTTTTATCACCTTATAATGTCTGACACATCTAGCGCTACCAAAACATCAGTACATGCCCTCAGAGAATGCAGGTCTTTAATTTAACACAAATGTCCAAATCCAGCATTTAGTCTGACAGAAAGCTCAAAAAGACAAAACAGAGCTAAGTTTACTCATATATGCCCAGCCTTCCTGTTATCAGCTGAAAGTCTCACTCTCACTCCTCAGCAGCATGAATGAGCTTTAAAATACTTTAAAGGCCACAAAATGCTAATAAAACAGATCCCGACACTCCCAGCCTGGCAAAGCAGCAGCAGTAAAACCAGAGTATAGTTCTGGTCAATGGATGATGTTCAGCGATAGAAGTAAGAGATGAGATAAATGAATGAATAAAAGAAAAATTAAACATTCAGATTCAAGACTTTAAACCTCAACTTAAAACCTTTTAATAAGGTAAAAGTTAACTGAATAAAATGTAGAAGTATCTTAAAATAACCTTTTTGTGATGTGGTTGCTAAAACCTGTATGCAGTTAATTAGAAATGTTACCTAATAATCTACCAAATCCTAACAGAAAACCTAATAATTGAAAATACATGAGTTGAAAACAGCAAACCTCTCAGTATAGACACCAGCACCAAAAGACGTCTACAAGACGCCATATAACAGGCTAAAAAACCCCAAATTCAATCGATAAGACAAAGGCTAAACAAATCCCCAAAAGAAAAGAACAGGTGAATAGAAAGTAAGCATAAGAAGAAGATCAGGCAAGTACAAGACTGCCTAAAATTATAGTAAGTGTCAGTCAGGCCAGACCTGGCCCAGCTGGTCTCTGTCTGACGAGTGCCTTAATTAAGAGACGCAGGGAGAAGCCCTGGTATGGCCACATACACACCGGCGAGAGTCTCTGGAGAGAAACAACTGCTACACTTGTGTAAATGTGTGCCAAGAATCTCTCTCACATCCACTCACACACACGAACAGGCGTCCGCTGGGACTTTGAGAAAAACACTGGCCAGCTATTATTAGGCCACCCTTTGCATACCGAGGCAAAGACGAACCCCTAGCATGTTTGGGAGCTAGACGTTCTCCCTCTTATCCTGTTGACTGTTGAACTGGTCTCCTTTATGCCTGCAACGGCACCGCCAGAGGAAGACGAGAGCAGAAAAGTGAGAGACTGGAGGAGGAGTGGAAGGACGGGCAGAGAGCAGGGGAGATTTTGTGGATCTATTACTGCCTTGGCCCCCCCGTCACCCCTCCTCCGCTCACACCTCTTCCTCCTGCTTCTCATCCCAAAAACTTATTAATATTAATACACAACCCCTCTCCCCTACCCCCCAAAATACCACCACCCTAGGCTACCAGTTAATAAAGCCCTCTCGACAACCCCTCCCAACCCAAAAAATAAAAAAAAATCAAAGAAAGACAATAAAGGCAAAGTTCTGCAGTCAAAGAAAAGAACAGAAATTAATACAGTCCCAAGGGACCGTCCTCTGTCCTACTGTTACCCCCACTATAATTTGATTTCCTATTAAGTGACTGCTTAATTATAATGATTATTATTGGTAATTGTAATTGACATTTTGCCCCCCACCCTCTCTTCCTCTCTTCTCCTCTCCCTGCTCTCCCTTCCCTCTCTTAGACCAAAGGAAACGACTGGTTAGGAAAATCCACCAGGGAGCGAAAAAGTGTAGGGACATCTTCAGGTCAAAGACAAGCACATAAACATGAGACGCACTTATATCAACGAGGGGTTAAGGTGTTGAGGTTGAGAAATTAGATTTAATCATGTGATGCTTTTATGTGTGTTTTAGGCTCTTTTATAGTGTAGCTCGAGGGCACAATGTCTGGAGCAGGTTTTCGTTCAGAGGAGTAAAAATAAACTCTAAAAATATCATCCTCCTGGGATATTCTGCTTAAGTAAAGGTTCAAGAAAAAGACAGGGATTTCCTTTTCTTCCCACCAGCCACCTCATCGCACACAGACACGTTTAACTACAGTAGAGGCCCAGTGGACCTCCATTTATTACACCTACCTCCAGGCTACAGCGACTAAGAAACACGCCGTCGTCTGCTGTAGATGTGAAAGGGCTTGTTACGGATTCCGACACTTTTGACTTTGAATTTGACATTTAAAACAAAAAATACAACAGCAAAATATTACAGGGGAAAAAAAGAAAAAAAAAGAAAAAGTCAGCCCATATTTCATTTGGAACGGTGTTCCCGCTCTGTTCAGAGCTAAAGACAGTGAAACGGCGTTCCTCTGGGCCAGGCCACGGTTATTGGGCTCACCTCAGGCGTGGTGAGGCTCACACCGGCTCACACACGTATCCACAGTTTTGTCTTAAGATGCACACACCTTCACACTCCAACACACTCCAGCACATCCAACCTTTAGTTTCACTAGAAAAATATCCTCTTATCTCAGCAACACAAAAATTTTTTACCTAAAAATATAGAGGGGGGGAATAGAGATATATTTAACAGTTTTTATTTCATTTTATATTTAAGAAATAACAGATAAAGAAAGCATTAAAACAAATGTGCATCTCACTTATATTAAAAATCAATGACATCCATGCACTGAGCGTTAGTGCTTTAAAAACCGATGCTGATTGCATGCATGTGTGTGTGCGTTAAGTATTTTCTGCTAGATTATATTTAAATGTGGGCCCTTACTCACGCTGAAGAACAAACAGCCGAGTTAAAACAAATGAGCACCTGCAGCCACAACCACAGATGTCCGTGGGTGTTTTTTAGTCAAAGTTTCCAAGAAAAAAATAAATTGAGAAATTTTCATAGATTATTTTGACAGAAATTACTTTCAGACAGGATGACTTGTCCCATCCAGATGTAGATAAATGTGGTATAAATAAACTATTCGTATATCGGCATGAGACACTCGAGACGTTCTGCAGCGGGTCAGACGCAGCTGCAGCCAAAACATCCGCAACAGTTTAAAGCTGCGAAAATTTAAGGATAACTCTGCTTTGAAAAATAGGAATTAGAAAATTACAATTTCACCCCCTGTACTTTTAATAAACAATTCTTTGTTCATAATAAATATTTATAATTATTCAAATTCTCAAAATAAATGTTATCAAATCCAGTCAAGTTGAAAATCAGTCAAGTTTCAACTGCTGTGGCTTACAGCTTCACGCAAACCACTTGAAATGTTACCGGCGCATTACAAATCTGAAACAGAAAAACACAACAAAGTGTCGTTTCACTGCATCAGAAAGCACAGCTCTGAATCCAGACCTGTGGCTTTGTAAGGAGTCACATCAGGTCAGTAGATACAAACAGAACCATCAGCCACAAACGGAGAGGAACAACAAACAAAGCTGCACGTCAGTTTGCACATCTAGAAGTGCAGGCCTGTTGGAGACAAAAATATGTGGCTTTACCTTAGTTTTTCTGTTCTCAAATCATCTTCAAATAAATAAAAAATAAAACTATACCACATGATAAGAACAAGTGATAGTGCACTTTCTGTTTATTTGTGCATCAATTTACTTACGTTTGTCTGGAACATATTTTTTCCCTTCAACAATAAGGGATTTCTACAGTTGTCCTTGTCCATTTCTTTTTAGATAAAATCTGAAAAATCAAGAAATGACCAGAACTGAACCGAACTTAACCAACATAACATGCAGAATAAAATTGACAATAAATATGAGCACAAATAAAATCTAAAATGATCCACTGATCACAATTTTTTGAGCTACAATACAGCAAGTAGAGCAGCTTAGTCAACATTTCTATAGAAATTCATTAAAAATCCCTAAATTCCTGCTGCCATTGCACACCATCATTTTTCAACCAAAAACTTAAGATTTTAAAAATTAAAATCTGAAAGCATCACACTTTCAATTAAATCTTTACAATTTATTTTAGCTCTAAAATTAGATGTTTGCAGTAATCTCGTCAGATTTGCATTTCTTCTGTAAAAACTGGATAACACAAGTCAAACTATGGCACAGCGATTTCAACAGTGTGTGTGTGTGTGTGTGTGTGTGTGTGTGTGTGTGTGTGTGTGTGCCTGTTCAAACACACTGTGTGGAGCTGTGGGTGTGGCGTTACACCTCGTGTGGCACTGGGCAGCCTAGATAAGAGCTGATCCTATCCATGTCTCCCTTCTGCAGCCTCTGCCCGCCCACCCACGCACCCACACAACACAAACGCACACTCAGCCACACTGACACCGAGCACAGTACCCAGCATGCCACTGTAATCGCATTTTGCAATCCGGGTGCCCTGTGCATAAACACGCTCTCTCTCTTTCTTTCTCTCTCTCACTTTCTTGCACACACGCACACGCACACACACACACATATATATATATATATGCGCAATCAGAGCCATAAACACAGAGAGGAGCCAGCTAAATCCATGTTCACATTCTGTATACTGGCATGTGACCTCAACATGGAGACATCCAGCAGGGGTCTCAGGCTCACACAGGCCCACAACTGCAGCAATCAGCGCTATCATTTATATATACACGGCATGGGAAGAGAAAAGGAGAGAGAGAAGAGATGAAGAAAAGGAGAGAAGAAGAAAAAAGAGAAGACAAGAAGAAAAAATAGGAGAAAATGAAAGAATAAAGTAGAAAAAGAAGAAAGAACGGAAGAGGAGAGCAGAGAGAACTTACCTTTTTTTCCTTCTGTTACAAACAATCCTCTCCAAGTTCAGCTAGACTCTCTTCGAAGCACTTACACACACACACACACGTTCAGGAGCAGTCTGATGAGATCGGCCACCCTGATAGTGAGCCATAGCCGATTCTCTAAGCCTCAAACAAAGTTTGGTGTGCAATGACCAAGACAGAGGGGACAAAAAAAAAAGCAAAGAAAACTGGGAGGAAAAAAAGTGTGACCACTGAGTGAAGTTTAACCACTTATGATTCAAGTTGAGCTGCAGCACAGCCCGCCTACACCCCAGATTCTTTCACGGGGACATAAGCGCACACCTTTTCTGGGCGGGAGAGGCACTGAACTGGATTTCAGGAAACCCTGTTCCCCATTTTTTTGTTCCGTCCGGTTGCTGCTGGACAATCAGACGGCCCTAACTCGGCCCCTTTCACTGGATTTCTTTTTTTTTCATTTTTAATCAACCATGTTTTCACAGCACCACCTACCAACAGCTGCCCCGCTGACAGATAATCACACGAGTCATGAGTGCATGTATGTCAAGGCACAAACAGAACTGGCTTGAAGGAATAAAGGGTTTGACTGTAAAAGTATCTTAAGTGTCACCATGTAGGAGACAGACAGAGAGAAAGAGAGAACGAGGAAGAGGATGAACGGATTCAATCTCCGCAGGCGTGAGCGGGAGACTAAGTGTAGTGAATGCAATTTGATGGTAGCGCTGAGATGGGCTTTAGGCGTACAAACACCATTAGTCACTGTTGTGCGAACCTGTCACCAATACATGTCAGCAAAAGTCAACTCTCAGCATGGCATAAAAAATAATCATGAGTGCAAAGCATTTACAGTCACACTGTAAATCAAACAAGCCGTAGCCGGAGAAGAAAAACTGTCTTCTCCTCTAAAACCATTTATTTTTGGACAAAGAAATCCTCGAAAGAAGGATCTAGCAACTTCAAAATCCTGTTCTGAAACAGGACAAAATCCAATAGTTTCAGTCACAAAATGTAGTGTTATTTATTACAATAGCAACAAATGTGACAACATGAATTATTACAACTGAGCCACATATTTTCCTCTATAAATCTATCGCTGAGTGCCTTAAATAGGCAACGTGACAACAGAAATTATGACGCAAATTGATTAATAACTGCAAAACAGGACAGTTTAGAATCAATTGTAGAAAAAAACAATAATCAATCATGTTTGGGGTTCATTACTTAGAGTTTAGATGTAATCTCACTAATTCATAATTATTTTCCCCCAGTTTGTTTGAAGTGTGGCAGAAAGAAGGCAACACATGACCATGCCAGCTACGGTACTCTAAAGGGTTTGCCGATAATTCTCATTAATTGGTCTTTCACTAAATTAAATATGTTTTAACATGTAAAATGTTTTGTTATAAAATATTTCAGACTGTCATACATTTATATTTTGCTAAGCTCAAATCCCTAAATATTTTTTTACTGGCTTTACTCAGGACATTTGAATTTAAAATAAACATTGGACCTCCTTGAAAAAGTAGCCGCTGTTGCCATCTTTATGAAGTAACCCAAAGCTAAAAGTGTCTTACAGTTGGGAGTGTGGTATAGCACCATTTCACTGCAGGGATAACAAATTTAATCTGTTCTCTTTGAAAATCTATTATTCTTGGGTTTTACACATTAGGACAGGATTATCCTGAAACAAATGCTGATTCCTTAGAAGATAGTTTGTTAACTTTGGTGCCTTTATTTCATTTGCAAGAACTACAAAAGTATGGCAGTTTTAGTTCTTATCCAAGAACCACATGTCTGGTTTAAGATAGATTTAAATATAATATTATGATTATTGAATCCACACAACAATCTGTCTAAAATCTGTCTGAAGAGATTTTAGACATTTTTCCCAGTCATGATCCCGACTGTATTGGAGTAAATGGGGCTGTATGTAAATGGATCAGAAACTGATTAACTGACTGAATTGTATTGGAATGAAATGATTGTTTTGAACTGAATGTGAATCTAATTTGATTTCATAATATATCTGGATATGAATTGGACCAGTTTGTCCTGTAGAAGACACTTTTTGACTCATGTTTTATAAATTACAGCTAAATTGAACTGAAGTGTTTCTTCCCCAGTGGTTTCACCAAATGACTGAGCAGTTATTTTAATCAGCATTATAATAATAGAAAATGTGGGAAAAAAATGAAGAAGAAAGCTGTCATCAAAAATGACATTTTAACTCAAATGCCAATAAAGAAAACTGGTGGTTCTGTTGTGCCTCTTCCACTGCCGGACAGCTGACTGAAAGATGGATTCTACACTTTTATTCTGCTTCCAATAAATAAAAATTGGTCTGTTTGTAAATATTTCTGGTTACAAAAACTAAGACAAATATAAGGTACTCCTTTTGATCCTTGGTGAGTCAAAATGTCCAATTGTAATTATCTCTGTTGTATTTTGACCAAGCCTGATTATTTCATATTTTGTTTTCAGTTTGTTTATGTGGTGCCAATTCATACATATAATTTATAGGCCTTTTACAAGACCAGCAGATCCAATGAACATCCAGAAAAGTATAACTAAATCAATCCATGGAAGTCCCAAAGATATTTAACCATCAGAAGAAAAAAATGACGGGCATCAGGTGAAAAACTGTGAAATTCATTGTTGGAAAGTAATTTCTACTCTGAACAGTGACAAAAAAGGCCAAGCAGGTTTTAGCAAACATTGCGGTTACTGGTACTGTATCATTTCATAAACATCCTTAATAATCTTCTTTTAAAGGATCACTGCACACTTTGGACATCAGAGTATTTACTACAGCACGACTGGCTGGAAGTAAACAAGAGTGAGTGTGATTATGGTTATGAAAGACTGCAGCTTCTGAGAACACAAATATCATCAAAATCTTAGCTGAAGTAAAATCAATGTTAACAATAAGAAAACACACTTTTTTTTAAGGCCGAAGACACAATATACCCCAGACTGACTTTGAATTAGTCAGCAGTGAAGAATCGGGGGCACAGTTCAGGACTACTGAGGCTCGTCCCTTAATTTCCTTCCCTTTATTTCGTTTTTTTTTTTTTTTTTTTTTTTTTTTTTTACAAAGCCCTCCCCCATCCACTCACTTTAAGTCTCCTTCCACACCACACCCATGACCCCCAATGTGCAGACATGAGGTCAAGCTCCAAAGATCACAGAGAGAAGCCAGACGAGAGGCAGAAAGACAGAGACCTAAAATCCTCCTTTCCTTCCAAAATCCAGGCCAAAACCTGCAGCCTTCCCACCAGCTCCAGACCCCCTCCTTCAGCCCAGTTGTGTGTCGAGGAGGCAGTGAGCACTCTTGCAGAAACATCAGCCCAGGGAAATTCAAATGAGGACGAAATGGTGAGGGAGACACAGAGAAAAGGGAGAGCAGGAGCACAATAGTGAGAAAATAGGATAAAAGAATGAGATGGGAGAGCGTTAGGTAGGAGGAGGAGGAGGAGGAAGGGGGGAGGATGAGGAGGGCGCAGAGGAAGAGCTGGAGAGGCTGCTGAGGCTGCAGGTTAAGATAATGTGTAGATCTGAGGAGATTTGCAGGGGAACATTTTTATTCAGTTTCTGATTACTCCCACCTCTCCTCCCTCCTCCGCTCCCTTTCCTGCGTTTGTGTTTTTCCGTTTGTTTGTTTTTGGCATTAGAGTTGTGACTGTTGGTATCCACGTGGATGTACACACGCATGCTGATTAAAGCAGGAATATCTTATAAACACAAATATTCTCTCACACACACGCAGACACATATTAACACCAGACGCGCACAGGCATACTTAAAGATGCATCGGAGAGGCGAGCGACGGCGCAGTCGGTGCCAGGAATGCTAAGAGCTTACAAGTTTGTAAACATGCCGACACAGATGGTGCACATACAAACATGCATTCACACAGATTGTTCGCAGACAGGGTTTCTGCTGGGCCCGCTCCTTATCAACGTGCGGCAGGTAGACGAGGCAATTCTGGATTATTTGAGCCATACAAAATTACTCAGTGGTTTCATTTCCCTGGTCAAACATATTCTGGTGCACAGAAACGGATCAAAATGTCCAAACTTTGATCAAGAAACCCACTTTAGACAGTAGATGATAAAAAAAAGAAAAAGAAAGTCCCACCTGTGCTGCTGCTGTAAGACCCTCCTTCCACGTTGAGTGAGATGGACTGGTCTCCGTCTTGCCTCCCCTGACCCAGGATCATCCAGTTCTCCAGATCGTCCACATCAGACGAATCCAACGGTTCTGATTCAGACTCGGATTCAGAGGATTCCGAGCTGCTGGACAGAACAGCCACCGGAACAAAGAGACTCCCTTTTCTATTCTGGGAATTCTAAGTAACCAGAAACATTACAAATTAATGGAATCAGGGAATTAGACATTAATCTGCAATCAGACATTAAATAGAAAATGACAATTCTCCACATTAATGTTCAATGTTAGTGAAAATGGATTACATAAAAAAAATAAAATCAGCTTTAACTCCTGGGCAAATTCCTTGATGTTTTTTTTTTATTTTATTTTATTAAAGTTGCACGTTCCTTTCTACAGCCTCCTACACATTTATTGTTGCCCCTGCATGTGTAAAATAAAGCCTTAAAATCATTTTTTTTATTGCAGTAGCATAATTTTAATTTAAACTGCTTAAGCAAAAAAGTCTAATCTACATTTATTCAGTGAGGAAAGAAAACTCTCATTTAATAATTTATATTAAACTAGCTAGAGCCAAGTATGCAATTTATATTTAACATTTTAAGCTGGTCAGAATATCTACAAAGTTTGAATTACAAACCCATGACTTCCAGTTTCAGTGGGTTGTTAATATTTCATACACATGGACATTTCTTTTACTGTATTAATGTTTTCACTCGTGGTCAGTAAATAACAACCCAAGGTTGTCATTTACCTCAGAAAAAGCCACAGTGGGTGTGGGGGGGGTCCTTTTTTTCATTTGCCAGGACTGTTTCAATGAATTTTAATGGAGATCAAGTCAAAAGTATGATGAGTTGGTTGAATTTTTCAATGCCTGACTTTACTATAATATCAGTTTAAACTGTTTACAGCTCATGTTTTAATTTAAGTGTAATTGTATTATGCAATTAATACATTTAAGTGTCTGTTTACACCCATTTGAGAGTAAATCCTTCATTTAAAGTAACAAATGAAGCTGTTATTTAACACGTCTTCCAGAATTTATTAATTTTCAGCCAATGCAACAATTTTTGTCTGATTGTGAAGTGTTTATAATAGATCCACAGTGTACACACATTCCTGCTTTGCAGTCAAACGCCCCTTTCGCTGCTCTTCGAAACGGGCAGTAGGAGAAAGCTTGTTCACCTGGAAGCTAATTGCCTGCACTGCTTGATCAGCCATTGTTTACATCTGCATTTACCATGTCTGACATTTCCTAGTGCAGATTTATGACGCATGTCACACATCAATGAGGTAAAACTCAGATAAGATCCAGCATGACAGTTCAGACTGCCATTAAAAACTTGAGATGCGGGCCTAACATGAACATGTTCATGTTAGACATGTTAGTTGTTGTTTTACTGCATTTTAAGACACATTTCACTTGAGCTACTTAACACAATTGAAAAGGAAAACCTCAAAAAATGATAAAATATGCCCTTCTACTCTTAAATAAATGTATGAATGCATGTTGAACTGTATCTCACTGTTTCCTCTACCTGTTGTGCAGGAGTGGAGGTCTGCAGCATCTGTGAACCTTTAGCCTTCAGCGCACAAACACTTGCATCGTCCTCATCATCACTGTCAAAGATGGAGATGACGTCCGAGCTGGAGTCAATCACAATTACCTCCTCAAAGCGTGACGATGTCAACTTTGGAGTTTTTGTCTCAATTTTGCATTTTTTCTCTTTTGCATCCTTCTTTGTCTTTAAATGGTCATCAGCAGAGGTTGTGGGGTTGCTCTGTTTTGTACATCTCAGTTCTGGGTCTTTGTCTGTAGTTTCTTCGAGCACACCACCTTGCTGGCTTTCCTGCCTGTCGTTCTCTTCCTCTGCTCCGGGCTCCGGCTCACCAGCATTTGAGGAGTAGTGGAGCTGGCTGTAGAGGTGGAACTCCAGCTCACTGTTGACCTCTGACTCGTCCGAGTCGCCATCCTCTTGATAGAGGTTGTCCTCCAACTCCTCACGGTTCTGATAGGCACTGAACATTACCCCAAAGGCCAGCCAAAACAGACACGCAAACAAACACAGCACAGCCGAAGGACAGCAGTCACAGTCAGAGGCCGAAGCTGCTGTAAAAAGAAGAACCGAAGAAAATGTAGATATTAGTAAAGACATGACAATGACAACACTCCTATTGCTTAAAATGAGTCAGAGAAAATTATTATCATTAAAATGTCTTCACATTCCTGTTGTTCAAACATATGATCTACACCATCCCACTGCAGCTCTGGTGACATGTTTATAGTTGTTGGAATGTGAATCTCTGCTCCAATCTCAAGTCTTGCTGCTTCCTTCCAGGTTTACCTTGAATTTAGCTGCATCCATCTTCCCGCCAACTCAAACCTTTCAAAAATATTTCTGTCATAAACCCATGAAGTAGAGGTCCCACCAACTGCGCTCTGACCAAGAATAAATCATAAATACAGATGATATTACAAAAAATATAGTCAATGGTGTTACACTGGCTGCATTGAATATAAGAAGCACAGCCTATAAATTAAAATAAATAATAAAAAAAAAAATTTAGACCAGGGTTTCACAATGGCACAGTTGGTAGCACAATCTCAGCCTGGAGTCTTTCTGCATGGCGTTTGCATGTTCTCCCTCCCACAGTCCAAAAACATCACTATTATGTTAATTGGTCTCTCTAAATTATCCCTAAGTGTGTGTGTGTGTGTGTGCGTGTGTGTTGACTTGCAATGGACTGGCCTATCCAGAAAGTCCCTCACCTCTCTCTCATTGACCCCACCAGGATAAGCGTGTTAGATAATGGATGGGTTGATGGATGAATTAAAACCAGCTCAATAATTTCCATTTGCATGATTATTTTTCTCCCGTCTCTCCCTCTTCCTGCCACAGACTAGATGACAAAAGACTTCAATCTGGTTCTTTGGTCTCAACTATCTCCTTTTTTGAAGGGCAATTTTGCTTAGAGAATCTGTTTTTCCAGTCTTTCACTGAAATTGAAAGATATTTAAAATGTCTTTCAATTCCAGTGTTAAATATTTGTCAGAAATGTAAGTTTATTAATTTCTGATAATGCATTATTGTGCCATTAGCAGGATATTACTTGAAAATGGTCTCAAATACAACATTTATTATTTATCGCAATAACTTCCAGGACAATTTATCGTCCACCAAAATTTGTTACATAACTATGCACAAACACACACCTAAGGAGAATGTAGAGAAACCAAATAACCTGACAGTCATGTTTTTGGACTGTCGGAGGAGGCCGGAGTACCCAGAGGGAACCCACACATGCACAGGGAGAACATGCAAGCCCCATGCAGAAAGACCCTGGGTCAAGAATTGAACCCAGGACCTTCTTGCTGCAGGGCAACGGCTCTACCAGCTGCGCCACTGTGCAGCCCTGCCCTTCTTTAATAAAACAAAAACGACATATGGAGTTCATAAATCGTTACAACATATCTCCTCTGACCAGAAAAGTTGGCTCGTCCTTATATAGGTCAACCAATGCTGGCTTTTGACAATCACACTTTGTGAGTCCGGGGCATAAGAAACATGTGGTGACTTCTACAACCTTCGTCACATCAGCAACATTATTAGAAATTTATCTCCTCCTAAGGATCCATCCTCAGCAGAGAGGGACTGCTAACATCAATTAGAGGACACTAACTTGTGCTTCTGAAACCAGAAGACCTTGTTAGTAAGGCTGAGACGGGGTGGATTAGCTGCACTAAGACTTTAACTTGTAGTCTTCCTCATCAGATCTGTTCCGACAGAAAGCAGTAATGGGTCCAAATCCATCGTCAGGCTGGTGCTGATTTCAGACACAACGAAGATAAAATCCTCACCTGGTTCTGAACGATTGTGTCAGAAACTGGTAAATCTTCTTCTCAGTACATTCTGTAAAACACTGTGCTGTTAATTTTTTAAAATCTCTGTAGCTCTCTCTCACACAGACACACACGCGCTACAGCACCGTCACACATACACAGAGTGGACATGGAAAGAGCACCGGCCATTGCTTTCTCCAGTCCTGCGTGTCTGTGCCATGATGGCTGGAGATGATTGGCCCCCAGGCCGCGCACACTGCATAAACGCCACGGTACATGGTCACAAGCCGGCCACCAGGGATTAGAGGGTCAGAAAGAAGAGTCTTACCGCCTGGTAAGGGGCGACAGTTATGTGTTCAAAGTTCAGCAGCGCACAGGGACCGGAAAGTTACAAACTACCAACAATGTTTTTCAGACAAATGTAGTGTACTCAAAACCTTTACAGCAGTAAGGGTGAATCAGAAGTGGCGATTTTACCCAATCTGCCTAATTAAGGCACTTGTCAAGACTGTGCATAATCAACATTAGGCATGGGCCCATTAACAGTATCAAGGTATACTAAAAATAAAGATGCAGAATCAAAATCGCTCTAATTTTTGTTGACTTAAACTCACCTTTTTGAGATTCTAAAGAAAGTTCCAGAGTAACCAAAGTTTTCTCCGGGTGTACAGCACAAAATAAATCTGGTCTGCCCGTCCCTTCCTTTGTCAACTCTAAACTGCAACTAAACTTTTCCCTTGCTTACGAAGCAGGTAAGTTCTTCCCTTTATAAATATTTTGGGCGGTGAGGAAGAAATCTGAGCCAGTTGTCAAAAAAATAAAGAGGCGCCACAGAGTTTTTGCTAAGCAGTGTGGTTTTAAAACTAGTTTGCAAAATACAAGCAGAATATCTAAGCCAGTCAACTGTAGGCTACTTGAGCAAATAGCTTCACTAACTCCATGTTCACGCCACAGATATTAATGTTGAACTCAAACTGTTTAAGGAAAATCTGATTTTTACCCTTTTTAAATTTTAAACAATTTAATTTTAATGTAACCATCAATGTCATGCCTAGTTTAAATTGGATCCTCACCTTTTCTTGGGTCATACTACAAGGACGACATAAGAAGGTGGTTTGGACTTGATAGAGGAAAAAAGGATTTCCTAAAATCCACATATAAAAAGTTGGATTTGAGAAAATTTTGGTCAAAATGTCATGCTTTTCTCCTTCAGTGAAATATAAAATAATTCTAGTTTAATTTTAGCTTTCAACACTGTGTTACTATTGGTAGCAGTAAAATATTCTATTCAAAGTAACAAACATAACAGTTTGGGCAAATAATGGGATTATTACAAGTCAACAAATTGATATTTCACCAGGAAAGTGACAAAAAATGAAACAACAATCACTTCTTTTATGTTTCATAAAAGTATCTAGAATTTACAGCAAGGCAATTTAAACCTTGGGGGGGCTGGTTGACCTTTAAACTTTCATTAATATCTTCAAAGTCAAAGCCAAATAAACATTTTTACTGCACAAACCAGCACAAATATACAGGTGCTGGAAAAAGTAGATTTATTTCAGTAATTCCATTTAAAAAGTGAAACTTGTATATTATATTCATACATTACATACAAACTCATATATTTCAAATGTTTATTTCGTTTAATTTTGATGATTACAAATGACAACAAATGAAAATCTCAAATTCAGCATATCAGAAAATTAGAATCTTGTGAAAAGGTTCAAAATTGATGGCACCTGGTACCACACTCTAATCAGCTAATTAACTCAAACCACCTGCAAAGGCCTTTAAATGGTCTTTCAGTCTAGTTCTATAGGCTACACAATCATGGGGAAGACTGCTGACTTGACAGTTGTCCAAAAGAGACCATCGACACCTTGCACAAGGAGGGCAAGACACAAAAGGTCATCGCTAAAGAGGCTGGCTGTTCACAGAGCTCTGTGTCCAAGCACATTAATAGAGAGGCGAAGGGAAGGAAAAGATGTGGTTGAAAAAAGTGTACAAGCAAGAGAGATAACCGCACCCTGGAGAGGATTGTGAAACAAAAACATTTGACATTATTTTTTTGTCTGATTTGAAGAAAGGAGGCAACTTCATCAGGTCATCACATCTGATTCTTGTGCTTTGTATGTAAGCATTAAAAATTAATTACAGAAAACAAGAATAAACTAAACAGACCTTGTGAGCAGACATCCAGGAGGGTATAAATAATCCTTATTGGTCTAATTCTTTTCTCCTTGATATTTCTCTGCATATACTTATTCATTTATTTCTATTTATGTAAAATGTTTTTTAAATTTATTTCCTCTGTGTAGAGTAATCATCATTGTGTCCAGATATGCTCTTACAGCTCTATGACTTAATATGAACAAATGTATGTTCTAACTACCCATATGAAACAAACTTAGCTTCTATAATTAAGAGTAGTGGTGCAAAAGTTGTAATGTACAGCTCAATGGAACATTAAATGTAAAAAATATTGTTACATTAGTTATAGATTATGAAGAAATTGCACCACTTTTTGAGATTACCTCTGATTTCAAATTGCTTTCAAGTAGTATAAAACAGAATGTCACATTTTAGAATACTTTAACCTTCTTATTTTTCAACTCTATACATTATCATTTGAAAGGTCCACTAATGCTTTTAATTAAGTAATTGGTTGTACAAGCCAAATAAACCACGATAATAAACTTCAGAAAAGATTATGCTTTAGGTAAATGGCTTTCTAGAATGTTAGGGTTAACTAAGTCATAACTTTTAATTAAAACCAAATCAACAAAGAGAGACACAATGAGCAAAAAGGGCATCGTACAGCTATTGAGATTAACTATGACTGTTTTAGTAGCTAGTTTGGAGCTGCTTGAATGTGGCTTCCACTTCGAGTGGTTAACAACATGCTAGCAGGCTAATGCACTGTCATAGTTATTCTTACTAATATATTAGCCTGTTTGAAAAGAAAGACTGTCCTAAAAAAACAATAAACACATAAATTCTGCCTTGTATATCTGAGTATTTTCAGTTTTCTGCTTATTTCTGACTCCTGTTAGCTGTTAGCACGCGCCATTGCGCTCTGTGCACGTGTACTCGTGTAGCCGGTCGGATGTAAACAAAGGAGCACCTCAACTCAAACACTCAATAAAATCAAGCTAAAAGAAAAAGCTACAACTTCACAACTCACATCAATCATTCAGTATGTTTTATAACCAGAGTTTTGAATCAGCAGCTCACCTTTACAGACAGACTGGACTCTTTACAGCAACTCATTTGCTCTCAGCCAGAAGGAGACAGGCACACAACTTCCGGCTTTCCGGACTGAAAATACGTCGACTGAAAAGCTGTCCGACGAAGAAACTACACACAAGTTCCTAGCAGGCATGGATTGTACGGAAATGGTCAGATTTACAATTTAGCTTCTGAAGCACCCTGGGATAAAAATTAAAATAGAAATCAGCTCTCGACTTAAAATGTCGTAAAATGAGTATTACATTTTTAAAAGTTTTTTTTTTTTGTCTTTTGCAATTTTTCACAGTCCGATGCCAGAGACTGCTGGCTACAACTAACTCCATGAAAACTTTTTTGTGTTAAATATTTATCTTTAAAGGTTAAAACAAAATTGGTTACTTATTTAACTGCAATAATGCGTATCGAGAGATTTTCTTTATTACACGAAAACGCATGAATTTTTTAAGAATTGTGGAGTTCTTGTCTTTTTCACAACACCACACTTATGTAAGGTGACTTAAGTTGTGGGAAATCACATGATTTGATTAAGGTGAAATCACACAGGTTGCAGTCGGATTGGAACATAAATGATTATTGAAATTCAGTGGTAAGAGAAAGGTTTATAAAATGTGTACGGATAATGTAGACATCAGTCATCTAAAACATGCAGTATACTGGGTTTTTGCATGTCTCCATTGATTTTTCAACACCCTTGATGGTGATGAGCTCCAATTCTTTGAGATTGGAAGATCATCTTGCCATCACTCCCATTGTCATCTCCCTCTACAGATTCTGTGTCTCATTCAGTTGACCATTTTTCAGAATCTATGATAACACCGAAAACTGTTTTTCACTCATGGTTGGGGTTTGGGTCAATCTGTTATCAACTCATTCTTCCTTGCAGTTGTGACAGAGTTTTCTTTTTGGTCTTCTTGACTGTGACCTGGTTTCAATGGGATCCCTCATTTCCACTTCTTCACTAGAGTTTGAGAATAGCTGATTTGGATTCTCAATCCACTGGATCGCTTTTTTAATATAATCTTCCTGTTTTATTCTATTTAAATACATGCATCATCTTGTAAACCAAAGCTTCCCAGTTGTGATCAGAATCATTATGATTTAAAAAGAATTAGCATCTTTGTTTGAAAATGACTTGTTTCACCATATCTTTATCCACAATGAAAGAATGATTTTTGTGATACCATGCATAGTTTTACATATATAGCCTGAAAATCTAAAACTCTGCCAGGCTAATGTCAACTCATGAGCACAGTTGTGTTCCAGCCACTATCAGGTGCCATAAGGAAGAGACAATCAGTGTAAGTCATATCACCTTTCATTACAATATTATGACTAATCAGTGTAATTACTGACATAAAAATTAAAATAGAAGTGAATAGTTGTATTGGACCTCTTTGCTGTCACTGTCTTTTAAAAGAGAATTTTAAAAAGCATGTATTTATCTCCATTTTTTGCAAAGCAATTGTCACCAAATGTTAAACTTTTGCTCACAGAATTACAATAAATTACATTTTTAGACAGATAAAACTCCCTTGCCAAAAAGGACAGGTTTCACTTTGTCGCATTTTTCTTCAGACAGAAACTCCCATGGTGTTTCTCATCCTTTTACCAGTAATTCTCCCTCTTTAATGCCCAAACATTAGGCCAGAAACTGTGCATGCATTAGTACTCACATGAACCTCCAGGCTCATTATGTGTTGATGGGATTGTAAATCTATATGTAAATGTAATTCAACAGTGTGCCTATCCCTATCAGTCATATTTATGACATGCATACTACAGCAAAATTATGCAACCCAGGTTCTCATGCAGGCTGCGTAACACTTACATCCATCTTTTTGCTCCCTTCTGCATCATGAGAACAAAGGTGAACTCTGTGTTTCCTGCTCCGACTGCCGCTGTTGTAATAACAGGGAGGAAATGGCGTTAAGATAAGGAGCCAGAGGCTGAATGCCATCTGAATCTTGTGGTTTTTCCATGCGTGTCATAACAGGAAAGGCCATCACAAAGTTGGATTGTTGCCTTGCAAAGGTTAGCTTGCACCTTGTGAGACAACACTATCGCCTACTTTAGCTTATGTGTACATTTGACACACACATAAACTAGTTGCCCTGCATCTGTTTGATCTTGGGGCTCTTCATGCTATCTCTCCAAATTGATGCAGGTTCGGGATGCCTCACTGCCTCGGTGAAATTGTGATGTGCCTGCCTGATTTGGGGTTCCATGCATTTGTCGGTATTTACTATTATTATTAAACAACAGGAAAATGTGGAAGCCTGGCTAGATGGAGGCATCTGGTTCAGCAGTTCAGCTCCACACCAGTGGTGCCCAGGCCAGTGGTGTGTTGACGATCAATGGAGTGTCCGGGACGGGGGATTTAAAGTCCCCCTATTTCCAATCACACATTCCAGAGGGGACAGTTCTCCCTGATGAACGATTCTTATTGAGAGGAGGGAGTTAAAAGAAGCATGTCATTGCTCTCATTTGACGTTGTTTGTATGTGCCATCGTGGCTCCATCTTCCATCTGGCGCCAGAAGCTGCCAAAAACACTCTCCTGGACACATTTGATCAAAACAGGATTTTTCTGTCGGCCACTGTTATGCATTGGTTATATCACACAGCTGAAGATCATTTGTGTGCAGACTTACAATGGATAGCACAATTCTCTTCTATTTCTTGTGAATTTAGTCACTGTAATGAAACACCTGAGATTTTACAAAAAATACCCGCAATTCAGTGCAACTTTGTAGCTGCTTTTAATTTTTAAATTGCTCTGTTTCACACGGTACAGTGATAACACAGTATTGTTTAGAGATTAAAAAAGCTGAAACAGTTTTCACAAACTGTAATCAGCTGGTAAAATAATAATTACATTAGTATTTGTTCCATATTTTAAGAAAATCTAAGATGGTTTTCTTCTGCTAGGTAGTAAACTGTAACGACATGTAGCATCTTACAAAAGTATGAATGTTCTTGATCTTTTCCTCCTATGTGAAGTGCAAAGAAGATGATACATGATTTAGACTTTGGAATGGTCTGGATCAAAGCAAGTTCAACAGTTTAGTCAAAGTCCAAACATAAATCCAGTTGAGAATCTTTTGCAAGACCAGAAAATTGACCTTCAGATACATTCTCCTTTTAATTCGACTGAGTTTGAGCTATTTATGTATAGTAAAGTTGGGAGACACAAATGGACTTATAGCTGCAGAGATTGCAAGAAGTGGTTCTAGTCAGAGCTCACTTAGACAGGTAATTATATTTCTCTGCTACACTTTTCATATTTTTATATTCCACTCCTACTAGGACACATTATTTTGTGTTCTTCTCTCAAATTGTTTCCCAAAAAGAACCACTGAAGTTTGTGGTTGTCATTTGATGTGGAACGTGCATACTATCTATAAAATGTTTGTCAATATCTTTTCTTTTGCACTGATCTTATAAATTTCATTGTATCAGTAAATTTAATTTCACAGATGAAGGTTTGCTTGAGTATAAGAAATAAAAGCAAATAGTTTGACAGATTGGCCAATATGTACAGCTTACTTCAACTAAGTTTTGCTTAGAGTTATGTAAACAATAAACATCCAAATCACAGAGGCAGAAGGTAATCCATCTAAAAACATTTGCCCTGGATCAGAACTCCTAAGCAAAGATGGCTGCTGAGCATCACCCCTCTGAACCCTCTGAGCTGGGCTGCATTTTTGTTTAAACGCCTGTTTTACTTAACTGTAGCACACACACTTTGTCAAATGGTCCTCAATGAAACTTTTATCTTCTTCAGTACCATTAATATATAGACTGTAGTTACATTTCCATTCATTCTAATGGAAATCAAAGCATCAAATCGCTTTACAGGATAATAAACTGGAGGTGAATTAAAGCATTTCAGTAGATTCTGGAGTTAATGTAGCATGTAGAGCATGTATTAATCAGACGCAGGAGGAGACAAACAAGAAAGTGCAATCAGGAATGAGAACTTGTCAAGAAACTGAATTGCTTGTACTTTTATTCCTTTTTAACACTATTTTTTGTTTCTCAGTTTATATGTATTTTTTCCTCCCAGATCTTATTTTGGACATGCACTGCATGCATCATCTGATTACCAACTGAGAATAAAATGTTAATTAGAACTAGTGGCAAGATGACACATCATATTGAGGCATATTGACGTAACTATAATGATCAGATATAAACTGGTAATTAACGGTACAGTGCCTCAAACTGTAAAAAATCAGTAGTATGAATCGTTTTCCTATTGTATGAGTTAAGCTCATTGGTGTGTAACATTGACTCTCAGTGGCTTCATACACCTACAGCGAACACCAGCTGGGTGTGAAAAGATCCAAGGTCTACATGTCAGGAAAACCAAAGAAAATTCTCATAATATTACCAAAACAATTTGTATGAATGATTGTTTTTACCTCTGTTGCTGTCAGATTCCATGTACATCATGTCTTTGGGTTTTGACGCGATCATTCACTGAGCATAAGAAACCACAAATCTTAATAGAGAGGAGGCAAAACCAAAACTAGCATGAAATTCTCACTATACGATAACCTTTAGTTGTACATCTCACGGCATTAACACCAATATTTAAAAATAAAACAACACAATGAGATTTAAAAAATTTAACATTTTTTCCTGTTTTAAATCCAATGTAAACAATTATACCAGCCTTTAACAATGCTATCAAACACATTTTTATATGTTTATGATCACATTACAGTTAAAAGATATATAATAATAAATATCCACTAGTTTATATAGAGTGTTTCTTGTGTTGGTTGTTATACCTTTTTGCTGATTGTGCTTTTTGTAAAGGGCATGTAATAAGCTGATAACTAGAAGATTGTTCTAAAACCAGAGAAATGGTTTGACGCAAAAATGTAGCATGTGCCATAACTTTTTAAAACATGGTACCTTCGTGACCACCTTATGCTTCTGAAAGCAATCTGTCTACAAGCCACTATTATGCCCCACTGTAAAAGTAGTTCAGATCCGTGGTCCACAATTTTCCTAAGGTTTCAGCAGGATAAAAACAAGAGAAGAAGCCTGGGAACGTTTTTTAGACCAAGCGACTTGTGTCTATGCGGATTACATTTGTGAACAAGAAGCTCTTTACACACAGAAGCACGAAACGTCCACATACACACTTTTGTCTCCAGACGATGTTACAGCACCCTCTTTTTTCAGCTGTGAGTAGAAAACCACATTGACAGCAGCCTTGTTCGCTCTTGTCCAGTCGTCACGGTGAAATGTTTACCTTAACATACAAATGGCCCAGGGTCATGTTGTGTCACATAATGTTTCATGGGCAAATAATGTGTCCTATTCCTCAAGCCACCCTGCAGCCCTTCAGCCCCTCGCAGCCTCCATGGGGGCAACAGCACCCAGGCAGCACGGCGGCAGCAGAAAGAAGAAAAAAAGGACAACCTTGTGTCGCCACTGTGAAGTGCCACTCTGAATCAAATCCTGCGGATATAGAAGTTAAGCCCAACTAGCTCTGAGTTTTGCAGGAAGGCAAAACCACAAGCGGAGACAAGTTTTTATCTAAGAGGTTGTTGAAGTTTCTCTAAGCATGAAGAAATCTGATTTGGAATAGGATGAGAGGTGTAAAGCCAGTGGACTATTGTTGAACAATGACATGCTTCATGTTACATATATTAAAACCTCAAGCTAAATCTCAGGGGGAGTAGGTCAGAAATTTAGTTTTTTATTGTTTATCACTTTTTAAGATTGAAGGATTGCTTATTTTAAATGCTCTACAGCACAGAGAATTGGACAAAAAGGATTTTAAAAGTTTCTGATCAGGCAGCAATTAAACTGTAAATTCTTTATAAATAATCACTAAGCAGTTTCAGGGAACTTTTCATACAATGATGTAGAATCACTATTTAAACAGAAACTACTTATTTTAAACTTTAATGAATGTACTTTTGCCTGTTGTTATTTGTTAGTAGTGTAATTTAATAAACTGTTAATTCATATTATTATTTATTGACAATTCGTTAAATGTTTGCAAGAACAAGCATGTGATGAGGTGGATCCAAAATATTTATTTAGAGAATATGCAAGATCCCACATTTTATATAAACAATTTCCAAAATAGTTTCTGACATGGGTTTGCTTTGAATAAGGAATTGCTGTAAAACCAATCACTTGATGGAATTGTGAAAGTCATCATAACACCAGCTGAAATTACATGATTAGGTGACATTAATTTAGGATTCAATTTTACATTGCAATTTAATCGGACCAGAAGAAGTGTTGGAAAGAATTGGACTGATTTTATCTGAATTTGTTCAGAATTTGGCTTCTATATAATTGCACAAGAAGAGGGTGTGTCTATAGTGTGTCTCCAGATATTATTTTTGTAATTCAATAACTAAAATAAAGCAAGCTGAACTGAATTAAAGACGTAAAAGTCAAGCATTGGAGAAACACTTCATTGACAAACTATATCACCCAGAATATTTGTAGAAACTGTGCTGATCACAGATGCAGGATAATAATTTACTATTATGATGACTGCAGAATAAACATATGAACATTTTTATAATTTTAGTAAAATTCTCAGCAGAAGATACTGTAATCTAACTTTTCTTAAAGCTTTTTTTTTTTACTATTTTTGACGTCTTCTTCCTCTTTTCTGACTCTTTCTGCAGTTATAGGGCTTTTCATAATCCATTCACTGTGAGTGTTTTCAGCAAACGTTGTACTATTACAGATAAAACTCAGTACCCTGATTTAATTTGAGACACAGCACTGAACATTGGAAGCCAACAAAAATATTTCGAAATACCCAATAAAAAAAAAAGTATTATTCTGCAAACTGATAGACACATTCATCTACTCAGCCCAAAGTTAAAGTAGTCTAATTATGTGTCGTTCGTTATCCTTCAAAAGTAAAAATGTAATTCTTCACAGACAAACTAAACCCCCACTAGCACCAAAACCCCTCCAGGCCTCTATTTTCTTTGTGGTTTACAGTGAACAGTAACGGTCTACTGAAAGCCAGAAGTCCCAGAGAGCCAGGAAACCTTTCCTCCTGTGTTTACGTGTTTACTTATTGTTCTAATCGTCCCCTTCACTTCTTGTGTCTCGCGAGTTAATGCGATTCTTTCCGGTTCCGCTCGGTCAGAGCTCGGGTCACCGATCCAACCGCTCCCTTCTCATATTAATTAGCCTAATTAGCACGGGGAGGTGGAAAACAAACAAGTGGTGATTAATATCTAAACTATGGTGAGTCCTTTCGAGGGATTCTGCCGGCAGGACGGGATGTGGAGAGGAGCATGAGAGGAGAGATGAAAGGAGAAAGTGTTCAACAATGAAAGAAATAAAAAATAAAAACAGGTCAGGTAAAAATGACCTGGTTTTACCTGACCAGTGGGCCTATTCGGTTTCTCAAAAAGCCATATTTCAGTTAGTCTACACTCGGATGCTTTTAGGAATAATAATAATAATAATATAATAATAATAATAATAATAATAATAATAATAATAATAATAATAATAATAATAAAAGTGGTGGTGAAGATAATGGATAGA
Source organism: Poecilia picta (assembly GCA_033032245.1). Classification (NCBI taxonomy): domain Eukaryota; kingdom Metazoa; phylum Chordata; class Actinopteri; order Cyprinodontiformes; family Poeciliidae; genus Poecilia; species Poecilia picta. The sequence goes on along the minus strand of CM065353.1, from coordinate 13,843,121 downwards.
ATAGTTAGTAAATAGTAATAATAATAATAGTAATAGTAAATAATAATAATAATAATAATAATAATAATAATAATAATAATAATAATTAATAATAAGTGGTGGTGGTGGTGAAGATAATGGATAGAATAGTTAGTAAATAATAATAATAATAAAAATAAATAAATTAATAATAATAATAATAATAATAATAATAATAATAATAATAATAAAATAAGAATAAGAATAATAATAAGAATAATAATAAGAATAATAACACATTTTGAATTTGACCAAAAATAATAATAATGATTTAACCATTAAATTACCTCAATGCTTCTTACGTACAAGTTCATAAAGTGACTATTGATTTCTCACTGAATGGGCCTTACTCTCTTTACAATGGGAAATATGCCAAACTAAACATTTCAATGTGACATCAGGAACAATAAAAAATGACACAAAAAATTATTTTTATTTCATTGAATGCCTAACTTTTACCCTCTCATACACACAAAAATAAAAACACGCAAAAATAAAAAAATAAAAATAAAAGAACAACATAAAAAGCCCGATTATAACAGAGCCTCTTCCCAGCATTTCACACCTTGATGAACTGCTGGAAATAATCCGGATCCATAAGATGCAAATGCCGTTTTGGGTTCCAAAAGGAGAAGGAAGTCGCAAATCTAAAGAGAATTTGAAACCTTTGTACCTGCAGACCACAGATCCTGTATTTGGGCCTATTTCTGACCAACCAGCTAAAATTGCGATGTCAGGCTGGAAATGCAAAAACAAATATTTCACCTGCTTGCCTCAGGCTAAAGTAGATAGCCTGTTCTGTTTCTCTTCCTTTCTCTCTTTGTCTCGCGTCTTCTTTCGGAAACCTCGCGTGTTTTATGTTTAGATGTTGTTGGCGCGAGCCGGAGGTCAGGGTCGGAGTGTAGCAGCGCGAGGCGACAAGCAGAGCAAAATGGGTCGCTGTCTCGCGCTTTGTTCCGGACTCAATTGTCTCGCGGCTAAGCGTGAACCCTGAGACCCACAGCTGTCTGGTGGACAGGGACGGAGAAGTCACTCAGCGGAGGAAGAAATAAGAAAACTGTTGTCAATTTAAAATAGTTTTCCCACATTATAATTCCTGGTTCTGCGTTTAGAACCACTTTTACACTTAATGATTTAAATTGTGTTTATGTTTTTTTTTTATTGCTTTCCCCCTTTTAAACACGTTAAAGACATAAGCTCTTGTTAGGCTTAACCTATGAACTTTCACCTTTCTCATGTTCATATTCTGTTTTTATTTCCCTTTGCCTTTAATTTTTTTTATAAATTAGATTCTCCACAACAGAAAAACAAGAGGTTTTTGGTTATCTGGCAAACACACTCGACACTTCCGGCTCAGGCTCCAGGCCATTTGTTTGATATCTGACTTTTACACATTCATTGCAAACAATTAATACGTTTTTCCCCTAAAGATAAACTAATATGACTTCAGCTTTGGTCTTCGAAGCATACGCAGAAACTAACATGGGGTGAGTTTTAATTATTTTTGAAATTTGTAAATTAATGACTGGGCTTAAATTGAAAATATGGAGGGGTCTTATTATGTCTTGCCTCTCTCTCTCTCTTTCTTTTAAATTCAGATCTGTTGGTGCTCACACGAAAAGACACGTGGGCTGAGAACTTTTGTCTCTAAAGTCCAAACAAAACTTGACTTTTCATGAAAGAACAACCTAAATAAAAGTTACACACTTTCTGGAAATGTTCTTCCTCCGATGGAGACAGAAAACCAAATTCCGGGTACGAGCGGTAGTGGAAATGTTCAGTCGGCAAATGAATTTTTAAATGAAATGTTGTTGTGCGCTCACAGGTGCGTGTCGGCAAACAATCAGAGCTGAGGACCGGCACTATCCGTTTGGTAACTAATTCTTCACACATGCACCAAGAGAAAGACTGCCTGCATTTCTGTCTCTGTAGAGAGGTCGGTGTAGCTCGAAGTGGTACGCCGCTCCGTGCGTATCCGCTCCAACGTAATGCGTAAAAGCGCGCGGTGCGTAACAGGTGTGCGCATGCAGGCACATGGGGCAGCAGGAGAAATTTGTGTGAGTGCTGCGTCTGAGGAGGTTGAGTGCGCACAAAGCAACAAAATTCACTCCAGGACTAACTTTCTTGAAATTATATGTGATGGGAAAAGACCGAGTACTGCTTTTACGCATGTCCCCACCTATGCCTCCCTGCTGCACACGGGATGTGCACCAGAGGAAATGAATCTAACATAAAAAGACGAATGGCAGAGAGAGAGAGAGAGCAGAGAGAGCGAGAAAAGAGAGAGAGAGAGAGAGAGAGAGAGAGAGAGAGAGAGAGAGAGAGAGAGAAGAGAGAGAGAGAGAGAGAGAGAGAGAGAGAGAGAAGAGAGAGAGAGAGAGGAGAGGAGAGAGAGAGGAAGGAGAGCAGGGGGCGGCGGGAAAGTTTAGTAAAGTGGAACTTGGTAACAGATGCAAAAGAGGGGGGGCGCGGCCCTGCTGGGAAGGGTGCGGGTTGCTGCGCGATGCTGAGCAAGTTTGCGTGGTCTGGGTGCGCGCGCTGGTGAATACATGCAAGCGCAAATTCATTCTTGTGTGCGTGCTGGGAAAGAAAAAAAGCGGAAAGGACATGAGCGCACATTGAGAGTGGCTCTTTTTTTTTTTTTTTTTTTACTCGGCGTGATCATTTCACGCTTCCCCCCGAAGCCTTTTTTCCACCTAAAGCGTTTAGTTGCAGCTGACTGAGCACTTGCTGGGAGTGCAATAGGGAGCGGAAGGGTCGAATTATTTCAGCCTACAAGTCGCCCCCCCCCCCCCCCAAAAAAAAAGTACTGTAGGACGAAAGAAGAAAAAAGGGAAAGAAGGGGAGAAAGGAGTATCAGAGAGAGAGAGAGAGAGAGAAAGAGAGAGAGAGTGAGGGAGGAAGGGAGAGGGAGAGGAAGAAAGGGAAACGCTGGAAAAAAAGTTTTTGTTCTTTTCCTTTTTTTTCTTCCTCCGTCCCCTTCCCCCTTTTCTAACTGGGTAACATGGACCAGGGGCCCAAGAGTCCAGCGCTACGGCTCGGGAGAGCAGGTAGGGTCACACCGACTCAATCTGTTACCCTTTTGTTTTCTGAACCAGGTTTTATTGTTGTTGATATGATTATTATTTGCTCGATTTTTGTCAATCTCACGCAGAGCAATGAATTGCTGTATTTATTTTGTAACAGATGGTTTTTTTTTTTTTTGCTTTAGTTTAAGTTTGTTTAACTTTGTGAGATGGCGCTCACAAAGTTTTCAGAACTTTTCCCCGCATTACATCGATATGAAAAGCTGCGTTTGTTTCAAAACTTTTAAAAGCCATCGCAAGTTCTGTCTTTGTAGTTCGCAAGTTTTGTTTGGATTGTCGTCACGAACTAAAATGATCATCCAGGGAACCAATTTTCAATGTTATCACCAATTTTTTTTTTTTTAGGAAAAGCTTAAAACCTGCAAATATTTTTTTTTGACATTTTCGGTTTTGTTCTGCTTTAAAATACTTTGTGATGCTGATCACAACTTTTCTATGTTTTGAATGAGCGCAGAGAAGTTAAGCGGGCTGATGTTGAGAGGTTTGCGTTTCAACTCCACGTGTTAATCACCTTCACAGGAACCAAACTTGCTCTTGCTGGATAACAACTCTCATTTCATGCCACGAAAATATCGACCATTTCTGTACCCTCCTGAGAAATCGACCCTTTTTTTAAAAATAGCTTTTAAATGATGGTTTAATTCGGGGACCACGTGTTTCTGAATGTGGGCTTCAGCTCTTTTATTCAACAGGTGAATGCTCCATAAAGCAGCGGGGTCTGAAACAGCGATGGATGAAGCCATCGACCTCGTTATGGCACCCAATGGATCTCACATCATTTCATATTGCTGCCCGCTGCGTCCACATTGATAAAACGTCGTTTTGTCATTAAGAAACCGCGGGCAGGTGATTGGCCACTTTAAACGCGGGCTGAGCATCATGCAGCTTTTTTTTTTTTTCCTCCTGCAAAGCAATGAAATCTGATTTAATGATGCCTTCATGTTTGTTTAATACTAGTGAGCCATGGATGATACACGTTTAAGACAGAGGCAGTTTATTATGTTGCGTACACCTCTGACGTGAGAGTAAGATCCCTTGTCTTCTAGAAATAAATAATTTTCGGCCTTTAATAGAAAAATTCCGCCAAATGTGCCCTAACCGGGCACTAAACGCTGAAAGCGGAGGGATTTGTGGCAATTGGTTAATAATCTTTTTAACCACTGAGGAAATCAGAATTTAATAGCGGCCCTCCTCTGTTGATGTGTAGAGTCTTGAGGGCCCAGGGCCTTTACCTAAAGCCTCTGGATTCACCTCTCACTTTGATACGTGCTTGGGTTACAAAGGAGGATCAATAGGACTGAGCGTGTAGACCTCATCCCACCGTCCAGAAGGGTGGGGCCGCACGGAAAACCGCTCAGATAGATTACATTTTCAGCATTATATGGATGCTGATTCAGTCACTCTGGAGTCCAATATGCTTAAGTTACATTCCGGACATAAAAGAGAGCTCATTTGCGTCTGTTTCGGTAAAAATGCTCGATCACAGGGGCGTTTCCGATTTGGTAAGGGGCGGCCAGATGGGCACCACAAACAATCTTTGAGGGGAAGCAAAAGTAAAAAGCAACGACAGATTTTCAAGTTTTGTCATGTTTCTCTTCATAATTTAAAATAAGTCAGTGTTTTGTACAAATGGTTATGTCAGAAATTAAACTTTCAAGATCCCGCAAAAGTTAGTAAATTACAGCAACTCTCCCAAATTGTGATAGAATTTTTTTCGTCCTGAAATTATTTTAGGGCGATAAAAAGAGAGAAAGGTATATTATATTGGTATTGGTATATGAACTGAATTTTAATAGATAGGAATTGGAGCTGTTTGTCTTGTAAAGTTCCTTGAGGTGTAGTGGCTGATAATTATGTACAACTGGTGTAAATGTGGCTTGTGCGCATTTAATCGCTCTTGGGAAAGTTTGAACCCATAGGTAGTTGCAAGGTTTGCTACTTCCTTGAGTCGGCCCTGTTTGCGCGTAAATGCGCTGCTAGGATGATCTCATGTTGGATTTCTGGCTTCAGCTTTGACTTTAGCGCGTCACAGGACGTCTTGTAGACACGTTATGTGGCAGATGGAATACCAAGACTGTTATTAATATTTGCAAACATGTGTGTATGATGGGGCACACTGATAGAGCAGTGGGTGTTTTACCTGGATGGTGCCTCACTCTCCAGTCCATATACAGTGTTATTATTATTATTATTATATTATTATTATATATTATATTATTATTATTATTATTATTATTATATTATTATTATTATTATTATTTATTTATTTATTAGTGAGGACTTTTATATATTTTATAAGCTAGTGAAAACCTAAGGAGAGATACGGAAGCTTTTCTCATTATGTTTACAGTCAGCAGGCGTGTAATAAACGAGCTGGCGGAGTTAACATGCGCTATTAATTTTTCATTGCTTTTTTCCCTTTCGTGGCTGCGATGGAAGTAAAACAGCAAAAATGCTTTCATGGTGGATGGAAGAAGAAGAAGAAGAAGAAGGAGGAGGAGGAGGAGGAGGAGGGGATTGGGGGGAGGGGGTGGAAGAGGGGGCGGCATTTTAACAACAACAACAATTGCCTTCAATTTGCATCCACCTGATTATCAGAAGTCAACATTCTTACTAATGTCTAAAGAAAGTATCCAAAACAGCTGCCCCCCCCCCCCCCCCCCCCCCCCCCTATCCATCCGAACTCCCGTCTGTAGCTCTGCAGAGGTAATGAAATATGGTAATGTCTTTGGATTAAAACCGTCCTACCCTGATGGAAGTTTTTCTCCAAATTTACAACCCTAAAGCAACAACAATTTGTATACATGATTGATTGTGTTTGGATGTTTTTTTTTTTTTTTTAATTGCTTGTATATTTAATTTGCAATTCGGAGAGACAGCAGCGATTGCGATACACGTGTGGGGAACGGGTGCGTAAATTTCTGCAAATAAAATAAACAGAGGCTAAAAAAGAAGGATGGAAACGACACGTTGTGCTTTTAAAATTTTCTGCTCCAACAGTGCAGTTGCCTCTGCTTTTGATCACTTATAAGAGAATAAAAAGGGAGAGCAAATAAATAAATAAAGAAAGAAAACTCTTGTCTATTGTGAGTAATCCTAGAGGTTCTCATACCAATGCCATTTTTCTTCCTGCTTTGGTACACTAGAGGCCTCCGAGAAGGCACTCTATCTAAATAGTGAGGCTTATGCATCTCGATTGATTTTGTCTTGTATATCTTAACCAAAATATGTATATAGCAGCTGGTTTGACGTCTGTCAGGTTTGCAGGGAACCCAGTCCACTGATTGACCCTCAGAGAAATGATGCAAAATATGTTAAATATGAGGGAAGATCCGTTAAAAAATGTTGGAAATATTTACTCAGCAGAGACGTAAAAATCAATGAGGATTCAAAATTCATATTTCCACTTCAAGATCCCAATCAAAAAGTAGCGGTGCTGCATGATGAAGTTTATTGTGATTGCTATTTATGTTTTCAGTTTTCTGTCTTAGTCTCGCCTCCGACTGGACACACTGAAGGACTTTAAAGTAAAATTTAGTCTAATTTTTTTTTTCTTTTTAATTATTTGTAAAAAAGAAAAAAAAATGACAGTGTGTGTGTGCGCGCCTGCGTGCACGTAGGCCTTTTTGTCCGAGGCTGAACGCCCCCTCGTGGCTGACACTTACATTCTTCTTCAAGAAACATTTTTAAGCTCACAAAAAATGCAAAGCTTCCAGCTTAGCAGCCAGGTTAGAAAGCGGTTTTTAGAAAGATATTCTTTTATTTATTTATTCTACATTTTCCACGATGAGCACATCTATGTGTGCTCATAGATGTGCTCATCTATGAGCATGTTCGTTTTTGTGAATGAATTAGTTGTCTTAGATCGGCTCTTTCATAGAAGCCTGGGAATTCAAAGAAACATTTTAATTATGTGCAACAGAATGTATAAATATTAGATATTAATAAAGTCTAGTGCTATGAACTACCCATATGGACATCAGATCAGCTGGAGAATAAGCTCCAAAAAATTATTTCTTCTAAGCTGCATTCTCTTATTTGGATTTCTAAAAATGCCACAGACTTTATTATGATAAAATAAGTAAGACTCGTTTATTGATACCTTCATGAACAGGGTGGGAAAGTGAGTAATTACATGTCATGGGCTCCCTGAAATACACTCTACCTGCTCCGAAATGCAGCCGAAATGATTAAAGAGGAAAGGAATAAACTCTCCTGCTTTAGGCTATTTGTGTATTTTGACATCACAGATGCTTTGGCCTCTGCGAATCTTCTGGGACGAACATCGAACCTGACAGTTTGGAGTGTGTGTTTGCTCTTCATTAAAAGCATACATACGACTAGATCAATTAGGTAATGAGACGGGATGCATGTTTCATATGCTTTTCATTAGATCCCACCCCTTGAGGTGGAGGGGGATGACGAAAGAAAATAAGAAAGAGGAATTATTCAGGAGTGATTGTTCGCTCTTGGTCGTTCTGACCCCCGAAGGCCTAAATATGACCAAAATTATTTTTTGCATTCTACATTTTGATAAATATACATATACCATTTTAAAAATACAAGCCTTCATTCGATCCACTTTGTTTTTATTCCTTCATCCAACACGTCATGCCTTCAGTTTTAATACCCACTTAATTAGCAGTTACACAACACACCCAATAAACTCACAAGCAAATAGGTATAAAGTCGATACGTTTTTATATAATTCGTTAATTGAAATTAAAAATATCACTCACTGCGTTGACTCACCGAGCGACTTCACGATTGGTCAAAGGCGAACGCATGCGGGGTGCCATTGGCGCACGGGATTCGCTTTGGCCAATCACCAGGCCCCCCCCTCCCCCCCTCCTCCTCGCTGCCCACAGCGAGCTGAACCGGGGTTGGTGTTGACGTCAAGATGGCGCTCGAACCGTCATTGGCTGGTTTCGCGGTGAGTGACGGGCAGCGCGCAGGTTAGGGTTCCAGGGGGCTGGGAGCGCGGGCGCTGTCCGCGAGAGAGCAGGTCCTGAAACGCGCCGTGCGCCGCCGCCGGATGCTGCGCGCAGGCAGGCTGGTCATTTTGAGATTTACAACAAAGCTCGCTTATGTGCAGTACGGTGCTTGTTTTTGGTCTCCTAAACAGGAGCGCGGAGTAAAACATCTTTTGAAATCCGATTTGACTTTGAAGAGGTTCCGCCTCTAAAACTCACTCAGTCACCGGGAGCCGGTTTGTGCAGCGCGTCCCGGTCCACTCAGGAGGGGACAGGAAGAAGATACATCTGAAGTCTAAAGGCTTTTTACTTGAACCACAAAGTGCTTTTTTTTTTTTTCCTTTTTGTTTTTTGATTGAATTTGCATATTTATTTATTATAATTAATTTTTTTTTTACATTTTATTCAGAATTTTTTTGGCATGTGACATTTTTTTGTTGGATATGACACGGCATGATGTGACCGCTTGTCCGTACTCAGACGCTGAACTGAAGGGGGATGTTCACGTGAGAACGGCTGCCGAGGACGTTTTATAAAAAAAGAAGAAAAAGAAGAAGAAGAAGAAGAAGAAGAAGAAGAAATGTGCAGAGGACAACCTGGAAACACTGGATCTGTAAAGAATTGCTCTACCTTTCGCGCCTAATTTTTTTTAAAATTTTATTTATTGATTGATTATTTTATAAAAGACTGACAGGCGAGTTGTGCCTCCATCGGTGAAAGTACGGGGGGTCGGAGGGGGGCGTTCACGGTCAGCAGACCGACAAGAAAAAAAGAGCAAAATACTCATACATTTCTTGCTTTACGTATTTTGTTTATTTTCCGCGTTTTGGATTAATAATTAATAAAAACTTTGACATATTTTTGTCGACCTGGGACTGGCGCAACTTGACCCACAGCAGAAGAAAGGAAGACAGAAGCTCCTCTGGTTCAGGAGACACCACAACTAATCCATCGCTGTGATTCCAATTGTTCAGTCCTTCTCATTTTTTTTATTTTTAGTTTTTTTTTTTAGTTTTTTGATGTTTGAACACCTCATTTTAACTTTTCGATCAAATGCGTTGCTTTTACCTTTAAACACAGTCTTTTTTTTTAAACAAGAAAAACAACAATCATTTTGAAGGAAAGCCTTTTTAGTCATTGGAGGTCCCATCTGTCATCATAGCCCGCAAAGTGGAAGACCGAAGCGGGTGTTGTTTTGAAGATCCTCTCGTTGCTTAAAGGGCCCTGGAGCCCCATCTCTGCACCGATGGAGATTCATTGTAAGCACGACCCGTTTGCAGCGATGCACAGTAAGTTCTTCTGGTTATCATTCCCTTCATCTGCATGATCCCAACTGGCCCTAAAAAACCACACACGCCACCAGCCCTGCATGCGTCCACAGAAAAACTACACTCTATTTGTTTCGTTTCAACCGAAGTTGCAAACATAACCGAAATGTAATTTCTTCATGATTTTTTGCTTTCTGAAGATGTAGACATATCCGTCTGAAATCAGACAATTTACCGCTCAAGTCCAAATGTCCAAATTTCGCAGAACGTCTTAACCACTGAACGACCTCTTTTAGTTTGGAAGGTATCCAATGTTTTGCATATGGGCAACTCAAAATCATTTTATTATTAATAATAATAATAATAATAATAATAATAATAATAATAATAATAATAATAATAATAAATAATAATAATAAACAGTTTATTGAATACTCTTTCTTGGTGTTTTATCAATCAGTCACACTCCCCTGTGCTGCATTGTTTAAAGTATGATGTGTTCTCTGTCCTGCGCTCTGCCAATAGGATGCATGAGAATCATTTGGCATGAGTTTGGTGATGCTGTGAATAGAGAGATGAAGTGCTGTCTCTGCAGGCCCGCTTTGTGTTGTTTTCGCCGCCGTTTCTGCTTTGTAGGAGACGGTTTGTTGTTTTTGCATGGTTTGAAGAGAAGAGGAGGTGCAGAGGTCAAAAGGGGAGGGAGTGAAAGAGGAGTGAGGGAGGAAAAGTGAGAGAGAATGAGGGAGGCTGTGAGAGAGAGAGAGAAAAGAGAGAGAGAGAGAGAGAGAGAGAGAGAGAGAGAGAGAGAGAGAGAGAGAGAGAGAGAGAGAACCAAAGCATGACTAAAAGCTGAACTTGATCCAGTACCAGAAGAGTAGAGCTCTGGTTAGGTTCTGATGAAACGCTCTGTTTCAATTTCACCAGGGGAAGCGGTGTGACAATTTGCATTTGTTTAATTTAGGCAGACTATAATTGGTATTTATGAGCAAAAACTATACAAGTTTAACAGTTAAAATCTGCTTAAAGAAATTTGCGAAGCTCTCAATCTTTCTTTAAATGTACTACTCCAACTCAATGTGTCAATCTCAAACTGACAAATATCTACAATGCAAGCACAAGAAATAGGCTCATAATTATGACATATTACATTACAGAAATTATGATAATTTTCTTGTGTCTGTGTCTGTTCTTAAAAAGTTTGAATGTGAACATTTTAACTTTGCAACCTCAGCTTAGATGTGCCGTTTCGCCGCAATGATTCCCTTGGGGTTACTAAGAAGCTCCTCTTGTTACAGCAGTTTTGGCTTCAGCAGCAATGTTGCCAAAGTTAACTTTGCTTAAATTTCATAGTTTTTTTTCCAATTCTAACCCATATGCATTAACGTTTACTGAGTGAATGCTTATGTACCCATAGAAGCGTCTTTTTCTGCTGGACTTTGAATACCAATATCTTTAACCCATAGTGAAATAACATTATTTATCAATAAAGAATTTATTTACATTACATTCACAAACTAATGTGCTCAATTCGAATGTAAATATTCCTAGTGGCTAACATTTAATTCTTTCCAAAAGTTATTTTTATAGTGCAGTGAGAGCCACAGGTTAAGGCACGTGCAGCTTCTGCTCACAGGTCACAGTCTGGCTCCAGAAGACTTGAGGGAAACAGCTGCTGCATGCAGGGGGAACCTCATGTAGTGGAGAGGGGGTGAGGGTTGCACGACTTTGGCATTCAGTGATGACATGGCGGACACTGCTTTGTGTGTTAGGTTCACTGTTTTCACCCCCCACAAAGGTCTCTGAATTGGTTAGCCTTACAACATTCATTTTATTTGCAGAACTTTTATTTTCAAAGGCACACTTAGAGATATTTTTTAAAATTTCAGAGATAACTTTTAGGTTCAAATAGGTTTAAATGCATTTTTGTTCTTTTCTTCCATTTTTGTTCCATCCTCAAGATGCAATTTTCTATGCGTGATGCACTGTAAAAACGAATTTTGGTGATTGTTTAATATTAGCCTTAGAAGTTGTTAAATTTCTATTTGAGCATATTAATTTCTAAATATAATGTGTTGAATATTTGTAAAACAAAAATTGTACTAAAACATTTGATTAGAAAGAAACGGTATATGTTAGTTCAGTCAGCCTACTCTCATTGGTTATGTGCGTGACCAGCAGAGAGCAATATGGCTAATATGTGTATTATTAATTAATAAAGTGAAAATTAAGTATTAGCATAACACACATGACTAAGAAAGTTTCAAAGTTTAAAATTGTATCTGACGCTAAGCTGCTTAGCAACAGTGCTAATGCTAATGTCAGATTTGCTAGCAAACCAAGCATCTTAAACCTGAGGCAAGTGGCCAATGAATGTTAGCTTTAAGGAAAGATTTACATAGAACTAAGAGCAGATTTTAAAAATAATTATGAATATTTACTCTCTTAATGACAAACCAATTGTGTTTTTTTTAACATGGATGACAAATTGAATTAAAGTCTTTGTAATTCGTCTGAATTCAGCTATTTTATACTTTTACTTGTACAATAATTTCTACTGATAAATGTGGATGTAAACTTGCCAAAATAACATATTTGCGTATTGTGAGGCCAGTTCATTAGTTCAATTTTAACACTGTTTCATCAGTGCTGCGCAGGAGAGAAGGGCTTTATTTCATCCTTTTTGTTTGTGTTTATCCTCGAAATAGTGAGCATTTTTATGATATTGTCTTTCTTATCTGATAACTGAATTAAAAAAAACAGTTGTAATATCTTATATATCTTCACTCATACTAAGGGAACATATTAATCCTTTTTTATTTGTTCACGCCAATACGAATAAATGCACAGTTTAGTTTCATTTTTGTGTTCATTTTTACATTTCAAATGTGTATTTATTTATTTTTATTCTGACATTGAATTTTCCTTCCCGTCTTTTGTTAGTACTCTCAAAACTGCATGAGCGCATCCTCCACACCTTTCGCATTTTACGTTTGGTTGTTTTTCTGTGCTCTGCTGCTGCAGGTTATTTTTGTATAGAACGTGTGACTGATATAGAGGACTTCCCACGGTGTGTTATCCCGCCGGATTAAAAAGAAAAAAAGAAAAGAGATTTAAAAAAAAAAAAAAAAAACTACACACACGCACCTCAGAGCTAGAACGAATCATGTTTCCTCTTCCGCGCCATTTCACCAGAAGCCAATGATCCGCAGGGCTGACGGTGAACCAGCGGAGCTAAAGTTATATATGTCAGAGCGCGGAGACGGTTTAAAACGATTACACCTTAAAAAAATGTCAAAGGTAGGGAGAGAAAGAGGTCGTGGGGAATCGAGTGTGACGCGTGGAAATGTTGTTGCGCGACGCTGGATGTGCGCCTCTCTCTCTTCTGTGTGTGTGTGTGTGTGTGTGTGTGTGTGTGTGTGTGTGTGTGTGTGTGTGTGTGTGTGTGTGTGTGTGTGTGTGTGTGTGTGTGTGTGTGTGTGTGTGTGTGTGTGTGTGCGTAAAAAGGCCCAAAGTTCAGCTCAGCAGGGAATGTGCTGCACCTTGTTTGTGTCTCTGCGCCAAATAAAAGTTTCCCTTAAACATTCAACCATGTTCAGACATTTTTTTTCTTTTTACTAAAAAGGTTGCTCTTAATGTTTTGGAGGTTTTATTTTTGTTTTTTGTTTTTTTTAAATATTATGAGGTTTTATGCTTTTTTGCGTAGTTCACGTGAATGAGCTCCCTATTATAGATTTAGGGGGAGAAATTGTCTGCAGCGAGTAACATATATGTAAAGAAAAAATCTATTCCAGGTAATTGTGATGATAATGAGCTGAATTTCATAATCACGTATTGTAATGGTAATGAAGGCATGGTGAATATTAAATGCGCAAGGCTGTGGCCTATACGTTGGTGAGCAGATGTAGAAATCTACTTTGTACACTCGTAAAAAAGGATAGATTTTAATCTGGCTGAGTCAAACTTTACAACCTGATGAAAATAATTGTAATCACGCAAACACGTGACGTTTTAAACTCATAATTGCTGCTGATTTTTCCCCCCTTTGCCCCGTTGACATATTTATTTATTTATACCTGTTAATACATGTAAAGTTTTCCACAGTATCACAAAATAGTCTTAAAAGGTTTTTGGAGTACCACTTTAAGATTATAAGCAGTCGTTTTCTTGGTAATCTCTGTGGAGATGCTCTATGCTTCTACACTATTTATACAGGAGTTTATTATCCTGTTTCTGTCCCAGACATAATTATTTTCCAAAATCAGGTTGGAAAAAAAGAAAAGCAAAAAGGAAATGCAGAATAACATTACAGGCCACCTTTAACACGCCAGCCACATCTATCTAGCCACTGTTTGTTCAAGTAAATTTGCTTCATCAGTATTCTTGGAGGCAACTATACCAAGCAGCTTTCAGTCAAAAGTCATTTACAGATCCACCCTTTTTATTTTCTTTCAGGCTTTTTCCCCCTGCTTTCGCAATAGAAAATATTGAGAAAAGGCGAGAAGCTGTGGTGTTTTGTTTGCCATTTCTCTGTGGCTGTATTTTTAAGTCGTCTGGCCGTGACGAGGCAGATGAGAGATGAGAGAAGGACGCTGAGGAATGTAGCAGGAAGAAAGAGACAGAGAGCCCTAATGGAGCTTATTTTCTGGATGGGGGAGTTCCAATATATTCTGCTTTATCTTAGTAATTTTTTTTCTTCTCCTTTTTCAGAAACAGTGAATCAATCAAACATTTAAGGAGGTGGTGGGCTCCTATAAGTCAGTGCCCATAAAGGGTAAATAAATAAAATACAACAGGGATGCATAATGACCCCTGGGTCTCTTCTGGTTGGCTCTGCCTCCCTCTGATTCAGACGGATGAAAATGAAGCTGCTTCCTCTGCCAACACCTTCCTCTCTCCAGAGACGGCTTTGGGAGAAAGACTCCTAAAAACCTAAACCCCTAATTTGGCAAGATTTTGGTGTCTAATTTGCAACAATACCCACTGAGCAGGACACTGTTGATTGAATTCCTGCAAGAAAGTAATCTATTTGTTGGGCTTGGACATAAACTCCCTCAAATATTCGAAAATATTTGAGTGAGGACACAGAGTAGAATTGAAATGCTATAGAAATCTATAAAGTTGTCTTAGGTGATGGTTTATCTGTTGAGTGTTTAGCACCTTTATTTTCAGAAAGCCAATAACTAAACAGAGGATGTTGCAGAATGTTCTATGTTTGATGTCACAATATATATTGTGCACTGTTGATGACATGAAAGGCAGTAAATACAGCATCTTTCGCATTCCTCTATATTTTTTCTACTTTTTAATCAAGTTGCAGTCACAAACTTTGAAGCTTTTGTGGGAGCTTCTTAGTGATAGACCAACTCAAAGAAATTCATAATTACAAAGTTAAAGGAAACTTATGTTTTGTATATATCTTTTAGAAATATAAAATAATACTGGGCCTTGCATTTGTATTTAACTCCCTTTACTCTGATGAATAAGGTCTTACTTGGCATACAGCTAACAGTTTGTTTAAATCACAAGTAAATTTTGATGTTAGAGTTTTTCATTACAAAATGCTATTTATGAGCATTTGAAATGTGCTTAAAACATGTTTGCAAACAAGCTTGATGTTTTGGAGGTGGGGGATATTATTTGTATCATGTAACTATGTTACCATCAGTTGCTATAAAAATGCTGTATATGTCAGTCATAACATAACAGAATTAATTTGACTTTGCAATCTGATGCCTTGAAATTGGGCCTCTGTCTCTTTAAGAAGAGGGACAGGGGCTCTTTCTGACTCTATGCCTCACAAAAGTACTTCTCACTATGCCATTTCCAACCATTCTTATATGGAAGTTGGATCGAGAAGTAGTTTGTATGATAATCTTAGTAGAGACGCAGTTCCACTAGGTTTTTGGTAATTGCTGCTGCTGCTGCTAGTCTGGAGGAGCTGAGAGGGAGGTTGAGGCAGAAGCGCGACTTGAGATTGCAGCTCTTCTCTGAGTAAATAGGCGGTGCTTTGTGAGAACAAACTTTTAGGCATTTCCAACGATTGCCTTGGGAGATTCAAGGATTTCTCAAACATGCATGAAAGAATGAAAGCAACACTCCAAGTATGTTTTTGATGAGGGAATAACATTTTAATAAGATATGAAGCAAAAACAAAGAAAAAAGAGTTTATTTTGCATAATATCTCCCTTCCTTTAAGGTCTTTGTTTTCTATGAGAAGTCAAGTGTTCTTGGGCTCCCCCTGTTGGCCTGAGAGCTGTCAGCAGCTTATTAGTTTGCTTATTCCTTAGGCCGGCTATGATCATACAGCTGCTGATAAACAAATGCCTTTATAGGATGCGTATGCCTCTGCGTTAACCCCTATCAGTATTTATAGGTTTGGAAAATAAATTTTAAACATATAATCCCCAATACCATAACCCTCTAAAAAATGTGAGAGTCTGAACGCCTAATACCAACAGTCAATACACAGATAAGTGAATAAATAGTTATCTGGAGGCTTTTTGTGGGTCACAAGTCATTCCTCTCCATCTCCTCACAAAGCAAGGCGTATTTTTCATGCCCTGGCCCAGATAGAAGGGGTGAAAGGAACCATTTCATTTACTCTTATCAGAGGAAGAAGGAGAATGGTTGGGCAAGGGGCGGGGGGAGACTTCAGCGCAGATACCTGTGGTGAGGAGGACTTAGCGCAGCAGGCTTCTATAAACGACCTGCAGAAAATCTGCTTTTATTCACTGAGAGGTTTCGGGAAATAATAATGAGGGCAGGAGGGAAAAGGAATAATGTCCTTATACAGCCATAAAGGATTCACACAGAGTGTTTGAGAGTGTAAAAAGATTTGTCCATGTAGGTCAGCAGTCTCTTTACAGCACACTCTCTATGCTGAATGGGACTGGCAGAGATTTTGTGATCATTCCCTTTAAACTCCCAGAAATCAGTCACAGTAAATAAGTGGATTTCTCCTATATAATGAAACAGTTGGTCCAGCAGGGCCCTGTTGGCTCGAGGGTCAGAGTGTTGGCTGGGGAGCTGTGTTGCATGATGTTTTTTACTCCCTACTAATTATTACCTGTTAAAGGCATAATATCAGTTATGGTTTTTGCATGAATGTTCCCAAAACTTGGTCTTATAAGTTCTGAAAACGATGATGTTTTGTGAAAAAGATTCAAACTACATGTGTCCACAGACACACAGTGAGGTGAGCCCTGTCGTCCAGATCACTGCCACTGAACAAAAATGCACCTGTCTTGGAAGAAATAAATGCCCGTTTTCATAGAACAGACTCATATCTTTGAACATTATTGGAAATTTTCATATAAAAATTGATACTGATAAAAAGGGGACAAAAAGCAGAAGATTATTGGATGCTGAAAACACTATTTATGTATGATGGTGACAATGCTTGCATCTCAAATTAAAATCAAACCTCTGATGAAATGTTTAGTCTGAGCAGACTAAACATTTTAGTCTGCTCAGACTATATGACAACAAGGATATTTAATTAATGCCATGTATCTGCAGGCAGTAATACCAATTGCAATGAATGTCCATCCATCCATCCATTTTCTTGACACCCTTGTCCCTTGGTGGGGTCGGGAGGGTTGCTGGTGCCTATCTCCGGCTGACGTTCCGGGCGAGAGGCAGGGTTCACTCTGGACAGGTCACCAGTCTGTTGCAGGGCAACACAGAGACACACAGGACAAACAACCATGCACTCACACCTAGGGGCAATTTGGAGAGACCAATTAACCTAACAGTCATGTTTTTTGGACTGTGGGAGGAAACCGGAGTACCCGGAGAAAACCCACACATGCACAGGGAGAACATGCAAACTCCATGCAGAAAGGCCGGGGCCGGGAATTGAACCCAGAACCTTCTTGCTGCAAGGCAACAGCTCTACCAACTGCGCCACTGTGCAGCCCTGCAATGAATGTTTTGCAAGAATATTTTAAAGAAAGATGTGAGGATTAAGATACATCCTGTTGTTTTTGATGCTCAGAAATGCTTTTCTTCACTTTGCTTTATAATCTTGAGCAGTTTCTGTCCATCATCTATATGTCTATATGAGATTATCTTAACAGTCAGAGCAAACTTGATCAAGATCATTTGCTCCAGCTGAAAGAATGTCAGGTTCTGAGTATAGTTCCCCTTTTTTGCACCTGCGATTTTAAGTGTGAGTTTATGAAAGATTTTCACTACGTCTTAAATATTTATCATGGTTTAAAAGCATGAGTGTAAAACTGTCTCAAAGGATGCAGTTGGATTTGTTTAAAACAGAAAAGCAACAATTATTTATACTGCTTCTAACATAACACGTAGACAGTTTGATTCACTTTTTATTGCTCTGCTCTACAAACTTTTAAAACAGGCATAACTAGTTGATATCAGCTGATTAAATAGTCAGGCTGTCTGCTGTGGTCAGCTGCTTTACAGACATCTCACTCACACTGTAGTGCTGAAACAAGAGTTATTAATAAATCCTTTTTATCCAGCTAACTAATATCTCATTGGGTTAAAATCTGTTTTCCAAGAGAGATGCTGCCACAAAGGCAACACGTAAAACAAATAAAAGAAATAACCATTACAAAGTAAACACAGCTAAAGCAGTAAACAGTCAGACCCTGATAATAAGAATAAGAGTGCTTGGCGATTCCTTGGTACGCACACCATGACTGTCATTGTTTTTCATGATTGGAAAACATTTCCACATAATACAGTTTGTGAGGGAAAATATTAGGGCCTTATTTCAGCCATCTTACTGGCAGTGCATAGCAGTGGGTGCAGGAAGAGCAGCGATGCGTTTCTCCATGCTGTGCACAAAGTGAGAAAACTCGGTTCCCTAAAGCACTTTCTCTGAAATCTTAAAGAAGGAGTTTAACTGTAGAGAAAGTAGGAATGGAAACCTCAGCAGAACTAAGTAAAACTGTGCTGTACCTTAATTAACCATCTCATGCTCATTGTATTAAATTGTGATATTAGCAAACTAGTTATTTTTAATGACACAAACGGCTTTCTGTTGCCAAATCGTCTCATGTTTTCTTGAAAGATGATAACATGTCATCACTGAGCCTGGGGTGAGAGTAGCTCTGAGAGGAATGGCATAAACAGAAACCTCTCACTTTTTCCAGATACATTACCGCCTTTTGTCGAGAGTGATTGCTTCTCAAATTGTGCTGGTGTCTGCTTAATGAGCCCTCTTACATCTACAAAGACGAAGCGGTAAGGTTAGAGCCAGACCGTCCTTACTAGACGTGTTTGTAGAGTTCTGTTTCACATATTGACTTATTTATGTTAGAGCTGGAGAAGCAATGTATCTTTACTTTTATTTTTCCTCTCCTCGTACTGATGATGAGAAGACGAAGTCAAGGCGGCTGGTTCACGGGACGGCCTGCTGTTTCAGGCGCTGCCCCTGCTGGGGTTATGTGTTTAAAATCTATTACCCCCACAGCTAGGATTAGTGTCTGTGTGTAAAGAACAGAGTGCGTGTGTGTTTCCCCTAAAGACGTAATCACTATGGTAATACAAAAGCTAGTGGATTAAACGATGGGGAAAGTTGATTTACACTTTGCCTTTGGTGGGATTCATGTATACATACAGTACAAACACAAACTCGGAGGTTGCGGAGAGAGGGGATGTGTTCCCCCCCTCCCCCCCAAGATTGGTAGAACAAAGTTTACATCTCAGATCATTACTTTTAAATCTAGTCCAGAGTAAAGAGCCTTTATATGTTTGCTGTGAAGTTTGGAAATGTTTTCTTGGGCAACATGTTCTTCAGAGTTCGCTCTGATTTACTGTTGAACTGCTTAGAAAGTTTGTTTTTTAAAAACTTAATAGAAAAAAAATCTATAAGTATGATAGAAATTTATCTAATAAGCATCTTTGATTGATTTTTGCTTATTTTTTTTAGCTAATAGCATATGGTACATAAAATAAATCCTGCTTCCAGAAGGTTTTTCAATTACCTTAAGCTGCAGCTTGTCTTTTCTTCTACTCTAGTGTATTTCAGTCTTGCTTTTTGTTTTTATCTATTTCCTGCTTTACTTTCATCCCTGCCTCCCTAGAGGGGAATATTACCAGCATCTTCTGCTGTGGGGCCGAGCCGAGGCCTTGGTCAATAATTAATTGAAATCCCTTCACTTAATTGCCATCTTTGCTTAGCTTGCCCCTTGGTGAAATTGGAAAAAGTTGCTTTTGTAAGGCAGAGGAACTGATATTCCTTTGCTTCGCAGGATAAATGAGAGACATAGTGCAAATCAGATGCATTAAAAAAACGACTCCAGTTTGGAGGGCGATACCTGTGCTGCTGCCATCCAGAATTGATTAAGTTTTTCTTCTTGGATCAAATTTGGACTATTGCTTTGGGTTTTAACAAACACATGCTAATAAAGTGAAGGTTACAAAAATATTACATTTAATTTATTCATTAGGATGATTTGCAACAAGAAGCTAAGAATACAAAAAAGTGACCAGGCAGGTGTAGGTTGCTACACGATAATTTATGACCAATAATCTTTACATCAGAGTAAGTGGTTTTTCTTTTCTTAAACATGTTAACAGGAATAATAATTTATCTGATGATGCTACAAATGTTAGAGGGATTTGTGTAAAAATAAGTTCATATTTCTAGCCACTCCTTTGAACGTATAAATATATTTTACTACGATTCCTTTTGTGTTTGGTTTGCTTTTGTTTAAAACTTATTTTGTTTGTATATAACTTTGTTTATGTTTCTATTACACTACGTTTAATAAAGTCAAACCAGATCAAAGACTTACTTTAAGAGATAAATAAATACAATTCTTTTCAACAAATTATGTAAATTTTTTTGGCATGTAATTGAAATTACTTGTTGAAAGTTTGGTACGTTTAAAATGTACTTAGGATCAGCTATTTAATGAAATTAACAAAACTTCAGTCAATGCTTTACATTTTGTACTTTAATTCTAATTAGTTTAAATATAATTAGTTATATTCGAATAATTTATTGAATCACTTACACATCTAATACTGAATTTTGGATGTAGTTTGTTTTTTAGTTCATATGGTTAATAAACAACAAAACAATAGAATACATTTAGATTTTCTCAATAAAGAGAATTTCCCCTGTTATCAATTCTTCTTGCAGTTGATTTGTCTTCCACATTAAAAGGAAAAAACTCAAAATAACTGGTTGCTGGTTGAAATATTACTGAAACAGTAGTAAACCTTTTAAAGCTATCCTCAACTTTTATTCAACAACTATGAATAAATGACGCGACTTTCATTTCCAAACTTCATGATGCTCAGCATTGCAGGACGTTTGACTTCAACTCTGTCACTGAACTAAATAAAGTATAAAATGTTCCATAAATAGCAATACGTTTTCCAGATCTGTTCTAACGAGGTGCTTTTGTAACCCAATGGTTAAATTCGGACATAAACCACGTTATTTTGGTAACTATCTAAACATTTTGACCAGAATTGAACTGAAGCTACTGATTCAGTCAAGGTTATGTTTATTGTATTGTGCTGTTGAGAAAGTTTCAAGAATTTAAGTTTTTATCCTTTAAGCAGAAGCACTTATGACAAAGTTGGACTTGCTAGCAATCTGAACTTCTTAATCTTGATGCAGTTGCTGTCATGTGAGTCAGAAAAAATTAAAGTTTACCGCCATTTTAATTACACGTTATGTCTTTGTTACATGACAGAACAAATTAGAGCAACAAAGTTAACATAAAAATAGTTAGAATTTAAATAATTTAGTCCAGTAAGAGCATTTTAAACTTTGGTTAACATCATTTAGCTCTCAATCAATTTCACCTCAGATATACTTGTTTTAAATCTAACCAATTATACAAACTGTTTCAAGGATTTTATTGCTTGAATTAAAAATGGTTGTTTTGTCAGGTTATTAAATGCACTCTACTGCAAATCTTTTTTAAAAAATCACCACTCCATCTTCAATCCACCTGCTGTCATTCATATTTGAAAAAATGTCTCTCTTTTTTTGTAAAAGTCATATATTTAACAATCCAGCACTTCAGACCTCCATAACCAAAACACTGACTTTCCTCTACCTGTGTCACTCGTCTGCATCCTTCCTGTTAACCCTCTGAGACTCTTGCGGTCTCTTTTCCAGGACATGGCGGCGTGAACCAGCTCGGAGGCGTGTTTGTAAACGGCAGACCCCTTCCAGACGTGGTCCGACAGCGAATAGTGGAGCTCGCCCATCAAGGGGTTCGACCCTGCGACATCTCGAGGCAGCTGCGGGTCAGCCATGGATGCGTCAGCAAGATACTGGGCAGGTAAAAGACAAACATGCCAGCACAATACTGATGACGTTCACTGCTGCCTTTTTTGTGGCTAGAAACTGGGAGAAAATGTGTGCTTTCATGGAAGAGAAGCAGAAAGTGCCTGCATTTAAGCATTGTCCCTTTACAGTACGAAGTGAACATGAACATGGCTGGTTATTATTTGTGCTGTAGTCACATCTTGTGTTGGTATTTTAGAGTTAGAGAAATCAACTTACAGACACAATCACACTTTTTAGCTTTTCATAAAAAACCTTAAATAGAATTCTTTCTTTTTTTTCCAGTACTGCAAACGTTTAACAAAGTCTGGAACTTGTTAGTGCTCTAAACAATTATAAATAAAGGAAAATGAAGCATTTCTACATTACAGTTTACTCTTGTTAGTAGTTGGCAGTGTTGTTAAGCTTCCAGTAAACAACGACCGGTCCAACTTTTAGCCACACCATAATTTTTACAAAAATCCTCAACTCATAATCTTTCCTGCACAATCCCTCCAACATCTAATTTTTTTTTTTTGTGAAATTGTTAGATCTTACACAATTGTACTTTGTAACTTCTGCTTTACATTCTAGTTGAAGTGAGTTTGTTGGTGAAGAAGCTGACTGGTCAATTTTTTAAAACTTCTTACTTCTTCAGCACACATAAGCTGTATTTTAAGCCATGTTGGCCTTCAGTTTCCTCCGCCTTTTCACCTTCCCCCTCTCGCATCTGTGTCCCATAAGTCTTCCCTGACGCTTCTCAGTTTTGCGAATCTTCTCACCTCCCTTTTCTCTCCTTCCTTCTGTGTGTCTGTTTGGCTTTTCAAAGCTAAATTCAAGAGCAAATCCCTGCTCGTTCCGTCCCCCACAAGAGAAAAAAAAGGCAGACAATGGGAAAAAGATTCATCACATTTTTTCTTTTTTCTTTCTTTTTTTTTGAATTAGCATCAAAATGAAAGTGGTGCAATATTTCTGAACCGCCACCAACCAAAAAAAGTGAGTAAGGTGAAAAATGGAATAAATGGAAGAACAATCAGAAAGGAAAAAGGCGTGTTAAGAGAGTGGAGTGCTGCAAGAAGAAAAATGAATGAGAGACATAGAGACCATTTGTGGGGACAGAAGGGAAGGATTAGCAACAGCGACCCTCAGCTATATCAAAAAATGTGTTGCTCATTGTTCTCTCATGCCTCCCTTTCCCTTTTTCTGTCTTTCCCTCTCTATCTCTTTCTTTCTTCCCCTCTCCTGGCCATTCAACTCACTGAAGCGTTACTGTGAGGGGGAGGAGAAGGGACCGAGGGATGGATGGAAGGAGGGAGGGCTGTTTTATCCTCTCCTCTCTGTCTCTCTGGTGCCAGCAGAACAAAAACACCAACTCTACCACCCTGTGCGTGTCTCTGCGTGTGTGTGTGAGCAAGTGAGTGAGTGCGTCGGCTCATCGTTGAGCAGGATATCAATAACCGAGCTCGTTTATTCACCGATGATTCAGCTGTGAATAATTTAAATCGTTTTCCATTTGAAAATAGATTGTTTTTTCCTCCTTCAGCTGTGTTTATGCTCCAGCTGTGAGGAGTCAAAAAGTGCAACACACACACAGGGGAGAAAGACAAGGAGGCACACATTTACAGCAACTCGCATCTTCACGGAAAGGATTACTCCACCGTACAGTGGAGGGAGAGCAGCAGGTTTAAGACTGACTGACAGCTTGCAGCCACGCAAAGCACCCCTCGCCCCCTCCACACACACACTCACACGCAAACACACACAAGCATTTTTTTTTATTTTTTCTTCTGCAAGCTGAGCGGCACACTAGCAGTGCTTCCATCTCCTGCCCTCCTGCCCTTTCTGCATGCAAATACATTCATGAAATAGCCATGGTGGACACTAAGCGCTTCAAATTTTTTCTATGCGGGGAAAACAGCAGCCCTTCAGCAGATCGAGTCAGGCATCAGGAGCATTGTGTCACGGCTGTTTGAGAGGGATACAGTCGCATTAAACAATTTAGCTGACACAGATATCTCAATGTAAATCAGACAGATGCAGCATTATGTAACAAGCGGAAAGTGATGTCATTCACAGAATACAACAGAAGAAGGTTAATAAATATTAGTTAAAACTTTACTCACGGTGTCAAATTAATTTAAAAATGATAAACACGATGATTTGATCATGATAATGCTGCAGAGCCTCACAAAAATATTCATGCTTCTTCAACTTCACTTTTCATCTACTGATTTCAATTTGGACCCCTTCTTACGATCTGGCTGACTCCTACCTGTAATTGCTTGTGGTGCATAAAGGGGTTGAATACGAATGCACTCCACACTTTTCAGATATTTATATCTACAAAATATCTATCGTTCCACTTTATTATTTCCACTTCTTTAAATATGTTGAAGTTTCCTGAAAAATAACTGGAATCAATGAGTGCAGATATGAGAAATGAGTGTTTTTTAATAGATACAAATATTTGTTCTTATAATTAAAGATAGCTGATTAAAAGGCTTTGTTTCAATTTTTATTTTCAAAAAGATCTTCATAATATCTGACAATAAAATATTTTTCATCCATTTATCCAGTTCTGCCTGTTTGATTCAAAATTACCAGTTTTAGACAGATTTCATGCAGATTCAGACTAGCCAGTTGGTAAAAACAAAAACGTTTTCTGTCTAAGGAAATCCAACCAACTGATTTGAGCTACTGACTTTGCAAACTGAGCAAACATTTGGTGACAGTGGAAATGAATAATGCCTCTTGTAGCAATGTGTTTGCTTTTATGGGGAAGGTAGCTAGTAGCAAGATGTAGCATCTCCAGCATTCATGCCATATTACATTTACAATCAGAAGTTCAAAATGGTGAAACATCAACCGCTGAAGTCTTTAATTCTGACTGGGAAAATCAGAAGGTTTCCCATAACCCTGACCTATAGATCCAATATGGCTGCAGCACCTGCGAAAGGCAATTGTAGCTGATTTCGTAAATAAATAATGTCTGATTGTGAAAGTTTAGCTGTACTGTTTGATCTTTTAATATCCCAGATTCCCTGTTATAGTCTTCCTCCACCCCCCAGCCCCACAATGCCTCTCCCACACAGCGTTCATTGGGTTTTTTTTTATTCATCCATCCCGCGCCCCCCTGCAATGGCATGTTGCCCCCCCTGGGGGGCGCACCCCACAGTTTGGGAACCACTGGAAAAACCCTCAAAATGAACTCTATCTTTGTTGTCATGGAATTCAAAGCAAGTCTGAAAATATGATACAAAATTATCTTTTTTTATTATTATTGTTTGGCAACCTGAATGTTGTATGCTCCATCAATGAACCTTTTATTGCTCCATCATCAAGTTTGTCTACCAATCAGCTATTACACAGACTGAATATACATAAGACATAAGATAGTTTTTAAAATCAGTGATTTTAAAAACTATTTCTTAAAATCTTTTATGTGCGGTGCCTTGAAGTACCATTACCTCTTGAACTTTTCCACATTTCTTCCCTTTAGAAGCACAAAGTTCAGTGTGCATCATCCTCATCATGGTGGTGGAGCTACGCCAAGGGGGTGTGTGATAGGAAGGCTGATCAGCACTAAAGAGAAGATGAATAGAGTTAAATGAAGGGAAAACCTTGAAGAAAACCTATTAGAGGCTGCAACGACTTTTAGTTGTACAACAAAAGACGGCTCAACAAAGTAATGACTCGAGGTGCTGAATTATAATTTATGTGTAACATCTTCTTCTACCTCACAATCATGCATCGCTTTCTGTTAATCTATCATATAAAATTAATTAAGGGGTTTTGCAAAGCAGTGGAGCTCTTAATATAAACTCTACCAACAAGTTTTATGTTCCTTTCTGTGCTTCAGGCAAACCTTTGCTTTTCCTTACAGGTACTATGAAACGGGCAGCATCCGCCCTGGGGTAATCGGGGGATCCAAACCAAAGGTTGCTACACCCAAAGTGGTCGACAAGATCGCCGATTACAAACGCCAAAATCCCACCATGTTTGCCTGGGAGATCCGGGACAGGCTCCTGGCCGAGAGAGTTTGCGACAACGACAGCGTTCCCAGCGTCAGCTCCATCAACAGGTGCCACAGTCTGTGCGATGTGTGGGTCTGGGTATCAAACTGTAACAGCAGATTGTAGACGAAGCACGGAACAACATAAATGTTGTGTGTTTTATCTGTGTATCTTTTTCGGTGTGGGAGTGGAAGAGGGGAATTGCAAAGAGGCCCCCAGCCTCCATATGTATGAAGAGGCCGCAGCTCAGTGGTTCTACACGATGCTACAATGACAACCCCTTTCCCCTGAGTGCACAGAGGGAGCGACAGAGGGAGGGATGGGGAAATAAGAGAAAGAAGGAGTGAGCCAAAAAGCCAGACAAAGAGAAAAGGAAGGTGAAACAGATACAAAAGGGAAGAGAAGGGAAAATGGAGGAAAGGAAATGAGAGGAGAGGAAAAGGGGAGGAAAGGATGAAGAAGAAAAGAGGAAAAAAAGGCTTGCATGATCAACCAAGCAGGAAGTGTGAGGCCCCTCTGCCATGTCAGCCTGCCTAAGCCACTTCACACACACACATACACACAAAAACACACACAGCTTTGCTCCCACGATGGTCATGTTCTCTCTGTCACTCAGGATCTCTCAAACAAGCCACTTCATACACACTAATATCTCCTCTCTTCTTCTGCAGGATCATACGGACTAAGGTTCAGCAGCAGCCTGGTCAGACGGGCTCGGTGTCGGCTCACAGCTTAGGTACGTTCCTCCAGCACATTCTGGTTCCTTTAGCACTGAGATGGCAGAAGGCAGAGACTCCAAATATATCGGCTTAGTAAATGTCACCATTATTAGGGACGCAACTAGAAATGCAAAGACTTTTCATGACCATATGAATGGGTTTAAATGATTTTGGTGTTAAGAGACATCTGAGCAAGTCAAGATATTTTCCTCAGCAGAAAAGTCAACTCTGAATCTTACTGGAGGAGTAAAGATAAAAATTTATCATGCTGTTAACACCTTTGTCTCCTTGTTTGCAGTACAAGTATATTATAGTCTCATCATGAAATACACCAGAAACATCCTTTATTGTAAGGGAAAATGTCTGTAAAAAGAGTTTGCTGTAGTGCTATTCATAAGAAACCAATGCAATTTCAGACACCTTTTCATAAGCTGCAGTGAAATTTCCTGATTCTTGGATTTGCTTCAAACTTGCCTATTTTATTAAGATATTTTTCTGATAAATGTAAAGCATGATAATTAAGGAACACATACCTGAAGATATTGCATACCTTTGTATTCAACCTCCCAGAGTTAATACCCTGCAGACTTTGGTCTTTGACAGAAAGCTCAAACTCACTCAGCCTGGATGGATGCCATCTATGAATATCAATTTGGAATAAGTGCTGCAGTAGATTCTCAATTGGATTTATTTGCTCTGGCTGCAAGTATGAAGTTGTTGCCCATGTCAGTCTCAAGTCTTCTGCAGCCTCTAATCGGTTTTCCTGGTCCTATCCAAAAAAAAGCGTCTTCACAGCATGAAGCACAACCACCATGTCTCACAGTGGAGATGGTCCAATTACTGTGTTCATTTTGCCCCAGAGCAATTTGCATGTCGGCCAATAGATTTAACTGTAGGACCTTCTTACACGTGTTTGCATCTTGGTAGCTTTGTGCTTATGTATTTCTGGAGGATGAATCGATCTCAGCGAGATGTTCAAGGTGCAGGAAGTTTTATAAACTAACATGAAAGTTTTTGGTTATTATGTAAGAAAATGTGGAGAAACTCAAGAGGCACTTACTTGTGCAAGGTTCTGCATGTCCGATTGAATCGTGTCACTATGACATACAAGTAACAGGTAGAAAAACAATTAGAATAATTTACATAGACAAGATGATGAAGTTCACTGCTTCTACATTGGGTCTGCCACTTAGAGGCTACATTAGAATAAAATAGAATAAAACAGAATTAACTTTATTGTGCCACAATTGGAAAATTTATGTGCAGATTCACACAAAAAATGAAACACATAACAGAATAAGGAATAAAAATATTGTTCAGTAAGGGAAAATGTCATTGTGCAGTTATTAAAAAATAGCTATTCTGATTCAAAGAAATGAAGAAGTGGGTGGGTTAATTAATTTTTTTCTAAATGTGCAGGTGTACAGATTTTTTAAATGTTGAAAGTGATTAAAGAGAGTGCAGGTAGCAGCATTTATAGGAACATTGATGAGTTTGTTCAGCAAAGGTTATACAGTCGAACAGCTGCAGGAAGAAGGATCTACAGTAGCACTGCTTTGTGCACCAAGGATGCAGCAGTCTGTCGCTGGAGGAGCTTTCCGTTCAGCAGCAGCTTCATGCTTGGGGTGGCAGACATTGTCCATCAGTGATGCTATTTTAACTAGAGTCTTTCTGTCTCCCACCACCTGCACTGGGTCGACCATGGAGGAAAAAATTTTATGAAGAAACAAAAATGTATTCAGCAAGTTTCTTATTTGAGGATCCACATTACCTCTTATATTTGAATAATCTTTTATCTGTGAACCAAAGCCTTTTACTCCCACATAGGAAATATACTATAACTCCCTTTTACTCCGTGAGTATCTCTGAGGACAAATACTGTCCCTCACTTTCCCTCCAGTTGATTGCGCCTTGCTGTCTTTTTGTATCTCCATGATCACACATTGTCTAGTAATCTAAATTAATTTTCACACACTGCTCCCTGACTCCCGCCTATACTTGCATTTATCAGATCCGCCCTCATACATACACACCCAGATATAACGCAGTGCACGCTCTCTTTTCCACACGCACGCTTACAGATTACACAGATAAATGGCTCCCACTCCCAGGCGGAAAATTGAACATTTGGATTTGCAGAATAAGAGCGTTACGTTCTGATAAAAAAAAGAAGAGTGAAAAGAAAGAGAAAGGAAAATCAGATAATTGAAGTGCTAAATCAAGTGATGGGAAAAGGGGGGATATGCATTCATTATACTCTCCTTGTCGTTAGCAAAAAGAGTAACGGCTTGAGAGGACTCTGATCCTGTGGTTCGTCTTGCTTTTTTTTTTTTTTTTTCCTTACTCTCTTTTTGGTCTCGTCTGTCTGTGATTTGGGGGGTGAAGGAGTCTATTGGGAGAGAGGATTAGGATGTCTGTTGCCACACCTTTCTGTCCCTCCTGGGATACCATACTGTCACTCAGCCCGACATCCGCCTGCAGATAAGGGACCTGAGAGTGACTGACTGCATGTTGCAGTTTGTGGATGTGTGTCAGGAGGTTACGCAGTGTGTGTGTCACCAAAACGCCGACAACTGTGTCGCCCATCAAGAAACTTGTCTCCTCCAGGGGAAGCTCAGAGGAGGAGACAACAAGGAGCAAGACTCCAGTACAGACATTTTGTTGGACATTTTTCTTCCTGGTGAAGTTGTGGTTGAGTTTAACTCCAGGAGAACTGAGGTGAATTTGACTTTCCAAAGAGAAAAAATCAAATATATGTGTACACAAAGTTTGGGCTCAGTGTAACATACAGTGTCAATATCGGGACTGTTAGATAAAATGCAAATAGATGGAAGAAATTCAGTCCAACTTTAGTTTGAGAGCTTTTCTTCTGTAGAGAAAAATGTACACAAAAAGACAACTTTTCTGATTTATGATGCATCCTTTATTAACCCATCATGCAATTTGTCTGCAGCGACGTCTGTGGCTGCCACGCAGGTTTCAGCGGTCACCAGCGACTCTGCTGGCTCGTCGTACTCAATCAGTGGCATCCTGGGAATTAGTTCTGCTGCTGATGTGGGAAAGAGGAAGAGGGATGAAGGTACGTAGTTTTTCCTGCATGTTTCTAAATCTTTGCATTTGTCCAATTAAATTGACATTTCGACTGTACACATTGGAAATAACAGATAAAGTGCTGGTGAAACCTGGAAGATCTCCTCCACTGAAAAACATAAATATCAATGACAAATATGTGAGTGCGTGCATATATGAAGTCTGGGAGCTGTAAACCAAACATGTTGAATGAGAATCCCGTGTTTGTTTACCAACTGCGCTCCACTGGAGGCCCACCTGAGAAGTAATATTAATGCATGCTCTATTGATCATATGTGCTGTCATACTGGATCAATGTTGCATGCTAATGTGAGTGTGAACCTTTGTGTGTGTGTGTGTGTAGCGGATGTGCATGTGATTATGAGTGTGTATGTGGTAGAATCAGTGGCATTAAAAAGCCATCACACAGACGGTCTCCTGCGGTAAATGAGACAGCACCAGATGTTGGAGTGAAGTAGGGTGACAGAATGCCACCAGGGGCTATTTCTCTCTCTCACTCTCTCTCGCTCTAGCTTACTCGTTTGGTGTCTCTTTCTCCTTACAAACACAAATACACACACACACACACACACACACACCTACACACACACACACACACACACACACATCGTATGGGTGCATTTTCCCACCCCTGATTAGTTTTGAAATCGTTTCAGCCGGATACAGGTGAATCCCAGATGAACCATGATGTGCTCGATATTACCTGCTTACCCACCAGTGGATTACAAAGTACTAAACTCCCCCAAATCTGAGCTTTTGATCCAAACACAAATCAGGATGAGAATTTAGCTACATTTATGTTATCAAGTTTACCCACTTTCTACCAAGTTAACATATACAAACAAACACCACAACTTCTTACAAACTGAAACAGATAAGTCATGAGAGGACTCGTGGTTCTAAATACCGGTTAGCTCAAAATTTTCTGATACATTTTTGAAAATGATAAAACAATAAAACAATTCAAATTTTGGCACCACGATACTCAAATCAATGTCCAAATTTATGGATGTCTTTTCTCAGCTTTCATTAAACAATTTGGGGGCTTGTCCAGGATGTTCCAGAAAACACAAAACTGTCAATTTTGCAGCTGCACTTACATCATTTTATGGAACCAACATCAATTTGATATTTTTTTATCCAAAATTTTTCTGAGTAGCACATCTAGAAATACATCTAAAGAAACTCAAGAACAGAATAGAACCTAATGGGCATCTGTGAGACTGGAAAGGGATACAAAACTGTTTGGTCTCACAAGAATCATAGTGGGAGCCACTATCTACCAGAATTACCCCAAGACACATTGCCAGTTCTCCCAGTAAAAACCCAAACAGAACATCTAAAGTATTATTGCCTTAAGGTCACTTTTTATGATCCAGGAATAAAAGAGAGACAGGAATAAAAATGGCTGAGCAGAGATTTCAAACATATATTCATCTTGTTACATCTGGCGTAA
Source organism: Poecilia picta (assembly GCA_033032245.1). Classification (NCBI taxonomy): domain Eukaryota; kingdom Metazoa; phylum Chordata; class Actinopteri; order Cyprinodontiformes; family Poeciliidae; genus Poecilia; species Poecilia picta. The sequence goes on along the minus strand of CM065353.1, from coordinate 13,812,233 downwards.
AATTAACAGCATTTTAGATGAAGAACAATCAAACATGATGCTGGTACTGTAATGACCTAGGACTGCCTTGCTGCTTTAGGACATTGAAAACTTGCAGTAACCAATGAAATAGTTGACAGAAAAGAAAGCCGTCATTAATTTTTTTAAGCAAAAAGTTTCTTGTATTAGTGAAAAACTTTGATATAATATTTTTTGGCTACTTTTGACTAAATAACTAACTAACTTTTAACCAGCTTGCACTGACCCGAATTCTTTTTTGTCAAGTCACCATACTTAGTAAATGAAAACAAAACATTGTATCGTTTCATGTTTCACTGAGGTGGTCAGAAAGCCTCACGTCGGCCTGATTTTGCCTACTGTCACGTTTTGGGGCAGCGTTTTATCTGCAGCGTTTCTATGGCAGAGGTCTGCGGGGTTGGCTCTGTGGTCTAATTAACAGCATTGCTAATCACAGCTTCCATTAGAGCAGCCCCCGCTGGATAATGACACACACACACAGCAAGGGGCGACAGCAGGAACAGCGTGCTCTGACATGGACAGACAAACACGTACACACTGACAAACAATGCAGCACGCGCCTCACATACACGCACACCCATATGTTTGTCGGAGTTGACATTCGTGCACATATACTACAGGTCATGTAGACATGAAGCCAACAATCTCATTGTTCTTTTGTCGACTTTGTTAAAATGACTGTTTAATTAAAAAACATGAATATTTTTACACAGTGCGGTAGGAGTTAACGTGAAGAACGGTGGCGTTTGTTGAAGTCAGAGAGAAAGGATGATAGAAATGTGAAGGTGGATGGAACAATTTTTGAGGAAATATAATTTGCGATGTGGATGTGTAGAGCTGCTAAGGTTATGAAAACACATTTAAATATACGTAGGATTACACATTTATATGCAAGTAATTTATAACGGTTTACACTTGTTTTTAGACATTTGCTTCTATGGTTTTGCTCAGCTCAATTTAAATGGCATATCCTAAATGTATACAATACAAATATGCCTAATTTATTTCCCCAAAATAACATAATTCATTTTATTTCAATTGTTTTGTTCCATTTGTGTATTAGTACTGAGGTTTCTCTTGAAAATCCATATTTGCATAAAACACAGAGCCTTTGCTTTCTGTACAGGAGTTTTACCTCAAAAGCATAAACCTTTTCCTAATGATTTCCATATTTTATGAACAGAGAAAGAGAGTTTTATACTTTAACGGAAGTTTTTCTCAACACCTTGTCTTACTGAAACAATTGATTTGGGAAAACTGAAAAAAGAGGTATTAAATACCATTCATTAACAAAATGTGTTTGTCTATTATCCAAATGTTTGACAATCCAGCTAGACCTCAAATGTATGTGAAATTTTCTTGATCTCTCATTTATTTCAATAGCTTTTTGGCCAATAATGTCACTGTGACAACTCAAAATACTGTTAAAGGTAAACATCCCAACCACAGGATTAGATACATGTTGTGTGGTTTGGTTTCACCCCTCAGTTCAGACGACATATTTTCATTAAAGAATAACAAATAAAGAACCCAATTTAGAGATGAAGAGTAATATAAGCCTGCGTTCATTACTATGACACTGATGGGAGGAAATGACATCATGCCGTAGCATAAGGACTATTTTTATTTCCAGAACAGTAACATTAGTATACAAACAGCAGCTGTGCAAGTGGTGGGAACACATGAAGGCGGAATCAGCAGCATGTATTTGTGTGTGTGTGTTTGTGTTTTGGTGGGAGGAGTGTGTGGGGGTAAAACCCTGTGGTGACCTGTGCCCTCTACCCAAAGCGAGAGGAAGTAGAGGGTGACTGAGAGCAGAATGGATTTGAATGGGAGTGAATGGAGGAACTTGACTTGTGGGGCCAAAAGGGGACCATTGTACCTTAACCTATTCTTGTTGCACGTTAAGGCTGCTTGCGTGCACACACACGTGTGTGAATGTGTGTGAGTGTGTCCCTGTGGATTCAACATGGACATGAGCTCCAGAACAGGTGGATTGATTATTCCAGGGTGGATGTTTTATTTTTATTTCAACCTATTTTTGTCCTATTTAAAGGAAAGTCATACGACACACAGCTCCAAAGGCTGTCTTTGTGTGTGTTTGTGTGAAGCAGAACTTGATTCATTGGCACTTACCCAGAATGCCACATTGACCTCTTACCCCCTTGTGCATCCACTGTGACATGCAGCAGCTTACCGAATAAAAGAAACTTGGAGTGAGAAAAAGATATGGAGGATGGCGGAAAGCAGGAAGGGGGGAGATCCGTGCCCTCCAACCGTGGCTCCGCTCAGCACCTCCCAAAACTTTGATCTTTTGACACACACACGCATGCATACACAACCACACAGAAGTTTAGCTACAAGCTTCAGTTGTTAGGTCAGACACTTCTCCTGCTGAGATAATCTACAGTATGTCAACTTTAATAATATTCACACAGGTAATATCCCACCCTCAGTAGGCACACACTGGCACATTGAACAGCTGACAACTTTAATTCTTCCATGTTTTAGAATTTAATCATCCAAACTGCTTGTGGGGCTGCTTTAAAAAAGAAAGTCAAAGGCAGGCTGAGCCGTCGTCAGAGAGGAAGACCGAAGAGGCGGAGGGGAGAGGGAAAAGGCAGAAAGAAGGGAACAATGAAGGTTCATTGTTTGTTTTGTTCTGCTCTGAAAAAGAGGGAAGAGAAACGCTTCCCTTCTGAGACCGAATCACAGAGATAGAGGCAGCTGTGTGTGTGTGTGTGTGTGTGTGTGTGTGTGTGTGTGTGTGTGTGTGTGTGTGTGTGTGTGTGTGTGTGTCTGACAGTGAATAGGATTTAACCCGTCACGGCAATGAGTTTCTTTACCCATCCATGGATACAATGAGAGCCGGATATCAAGCTACCCACCCACAAACACACCTACATCAACGCCAAGAAGCATCCATACACATTCACACACATGAATGGACAATATTGATTATGACAAGTGAAAGCGTTGTTCTTTCTGCTCAACTACAGTAGCTCCTCTTCATTCTGTCGTTCTGCGGTCGTTTGAGGGTATGCTACAGTGGCGAGCTTAGGTCAGTGTTTCGGAGTGGACTTGTGTGCGTGTATGTGTATGTGTTAGAGAGAAAGCAGAAAGCAATAAGCTGGCTGAAATGGTGCCATCAGAGCTACATGATTGATCAATTGAATTCCATCACAGCGACTGGCCAGTGGGATTAAATGGGTTGCTGTGGGTTACCAGGCTAAAGCATCATACGGCCTTTATCTGTCTCCTGATTGGTCTGCCATCGGAGACCTGGACCGTGCACTTGCCGCGCTACCAGCACCTGTGTATGAGTGCGAGTGTGACGAGACTACAAGAGTAAAAGAGAGATTAGGATCGAGGTGTTTGTTGGTGAGAGAACTGTTGAAAAAGGGTTTGTGTGTTGAAAAAAATGTTTGTCAACTCTGTGAAGGTGACGTGTAGATGCTGTCTGGAGATATGAGGTGCAGACGAAGTCTGTTCCAGGACTACTTCACAATCTTAACAAGGCTGAACATTAGTTTACAAAGGCAGATTGAACATTTATTAAGATCGCTGTTGCCCGTATGCTGTGTTCTGTCTGTTTTTTCAAAGCTGGATTTTCCATGTTCTGAGTTAGAAATACAACAAGTCAGAACTTCAGTGTGGAAAGTTGTTGTTCTCCAAGTTACACTTGTAGAAAAATTACATTTTTCATAATTTTGATTGCAAACTGAACTGAAGTGTGAGTATGAACGAAAAAGGGCTACAGGCTAAATGGCTAATAACAGCTTCAGCTCCCAATATTAGTATGGAGAGAAAAGTTCTTGGTGTAATCCTCATGGGTTGTGTAGCTCCTTGCCGTTTCATATTTTTTAAGGTTTGTTTGTACAGAAACAATATGTCATAAATTGTACGCAGTTTGACAAATGATCATTTTTAACACATTCATAATTTACACATGGTTTATCATCAGGAAACGTGGGCTTGTTGTTTCATTAAATAATATTCAACCAGATGAACTTCAATTGAGTGGTAGATCTAAGGTGTAAGTTGTAGTTTTTTCAACCTCAAAACTTGGCATGGCTGTGTTTATCTTAAAAGCAGTTATACTGACAAAAATAAACAACTTATTTGCTCCTACGTTTCTGTCTCAGTTGTTCTGTCGTATGGACAATTTTGGCCCCCCACCTACAAATACGTGCAGAAATTTCGTCTTGTGGAAGTCAAAAGGTCAGAAGTCATTTGTATTTTAAATTTCAACACAAAAACTGAAGAGATTATATTCAGTTTATTAGAAAAACATATTTACTTTTGATTTTGAGCCTATTTAGCAATCAAACAGCATTTCAGCATGAGCTTTCTTTCTACTTTATTTGTCCATTTATCTTTCTTTCTTTGGTTTTTATCTCAACATGTCTCTCTTTCTTGTTTAGAACCAAAGCCTTTCCCCAAATGAATCCATATTTTCTGTCCAAATGAAAAAAAAAAAAAAATAGAAATTTGAAGTCCCGTACCTCTTCTGAAGCTGTCTGTCATATCACTACCCAGGACACACATACACACTCTCTGACACACATCAAACACACTGTGACCCCCAGGACTAAAATAGGCTCTCAGGAGCAGTTTGGAGCAATGAATTGGCTCTATAGCAGGGGATTTTCACCCTCATCCCCTTTTTCTCTTTATCTTTTTCTCTCGTTCTCTCTTTTCTAATCATTTGTGGGCTGCGACTCCTCAGAGTTCTTATAATTGTCTCGTTCAGTCCCTCAGCCGAGCAATAACTGCAGGATACAAGAGCTCACAGTCTAATACTGATACCGAAGCCATATATATTTGTGGGTATGTGTGTGTATGGGCGATGCGACGAGCGGGAGGGAGGATTGTGTTTATAAGAGAGGAGAGGGTGTACTTCTGAGAGATCAAGAAGGAGAGACAGCGTATGCCAGGTAATGGATTGCATTTGTATGCGATTTTCTCTGAGTCTCCACAATCTATGAAGTCTTTCAATCCTGAATCAGTTCACTGGACTTTCTTTCAGACAGCTAACATCTCAGAAATATATCCAGTAGCCATTGCTTCTAGTCACCTTTTTCATTTCCCCACCTTCTTCACTCTGCATCCTCTTAACATTTTCCTGCTGCAGCATTTCTAACGTCACTCCTACCTGGTGTCCCCTCTGTGCAGTTTTACAGGAGTCACCGCTGGCTAACGGGCATGGCCACAGTGGGCGGGACTTCCTCAGGAAGCAGATGAGAGGGGATCTGTTCTCGCCGCAGCAGATTGAGGTATTGGACCGCCTCTTTGACAGACAGCCATCTTGTCCAATCCAAACCACCACTGAGCTCTATGTGAGCCCTGACTCAGGCAAGGTAAGGGCAAGGCATTGTGCAGGCTCTGGCTAAGGCCAAAAGGTACAGGGGTTATATGTCATAACTTATCATACAGAAAGTTTGAAACATTTCTGTTTGGTTAATTATTTCGTTGTTGCAACAATGCGTCATGGTAACAAATCCTATACTGTGGGAAAAGATGTTTATTTCTCCCTAAAAGGTGCCACAACTGTAAGGAAAAAACATTTGTGAGTTGAGCCGCAGAGTTAAATGGGTGAATGATTGATTGCAGTCCTATGGACTTGACAAGGCACAATACAACTACAGGCCATTTACCATTTTACACCTTTTATAACTTTATTGCAAAGAATGAAATGTGAATAATGTGAATACTTCGCAATTATCCCCTATTTTGTGTCAAAAATATATTGATGTTTATGATAATAACATGACAGGATAAAGATATAAATCATCTTGCAAAGAGTTGTTGATATTAGAGGTGTCCATCTTGAATTTCTGATGCTGCGCTGAAACATGCTGACTAACATATGAAGCTGCTGATGCAAACCTTGCAAGCGAAAAGAGGGATCTCTGCTTACAGCTAAAAAAAAGCCTGCCTGCCTGCTCTGCCTTGCCATGCCATGCCAATGTTGACCAAAATCGCACAATCTCTGCATATGCTTTTAATTTCTCACAGCTCAATCACTGGGTGTTTGGAGAATGTGTAAATGAATTTTGTTTTCTGTTTCTGTGTGGATTCCTGCGGTCTGATGGACACTGCCGAGACGCAGTCAGGGTAGTTTATCGGCATTCAGTTAATCTAGACACACTGCAGGGGTTAATGAGCGTATCGACCCAGCTTTCATTATGACCTCACTTCCTGCTGCTTCCAGGACGGTGATGGAAATGGGGCATCCGGCATGCTGATGCACACAGGGGATGAACTGCATATCCGTGTGCATGGGAGAGACAAGAGACGACAGAGGGTGTGTCTGTGTCTCTTAATGCTGCATCTAAATTGACCTCCCGCTCTTTTCCGGCACTGAATTAATGTAAATCTGAGCGGAATAGACAGGTGTAAGTAGTACTTTGCATAACAAAATGTGAGCACGCTAGCATTTGTATTCCGTATGCCTTTTTCAGATGTCTTCTAATGTGCAGCCCTGCTCTCAGCATTAGGGAAATGTTTTGGACCTTGTCTCAAAATGACAATTTTCCTCTACAGTTTTTTTGTTTTTTGTTTTTTTTTTCCAGGAAAACACTTTTCAAGTTTATTTATACAGCCAGTGTCAAGTACATGAACCCAGACAGACCCCAGAGAAGTTTTAGTAGAACAGGTTATAGCCTTAGACCTACAGGGCAGAGTTGGACTTTTTAATCACTCCCATTTGACCAACACGAGGAGGGTGGCGGGTCGGGGCAAGAGGTCGACAGGTATTGGTTGGAGTAGCTCTAGAGACTGAGATCTGACATCATAAATACCCATGATTCCTAGGTCAGTGTCCTCTCTGAGCCACTGAGGTCAGGGTTTGGAACGAGTCCCTTTAAAATCTGTGTCACACTGGGGTCAAACTGGCTTTAGGTTGCACAACATCACAAAGAAATCCAGGCATCTACTCATGCCCATCCCCCGTTTTTCCTGGAGAGGGTGATTGACAGTCACACCCACTGACAGCTACAGCTTAGCCTCTCTGGTATGTGTGTGGTGTGTGAATGTGTGTTTGTTTATAATACCTTGTGGGGATGATTTTCCTGGCATATACTACGTTGTGGGGACCAATTGCTCCTTGTGGGGACCAATCTTCGGTCTTCGGAGAAACCCTGTTTTAGGGTCTAGGGTCAGACTTAGGACTAAGGTGTGAATTGAGTTTTGGTTAGGGTTAGGGTTAGGTACTTGATGGTTAGGGTTAGGAAAATGGTAAAGGTAAGGTTTAGGCTGTAGAAATGAATGGAAGTCAATGGAAAGTCCCCGCAAAGATAGCTGCGCAAACGTGTGTGTGTGTGTGTGTGTGTGTGTGTGTGTGTGTGTGTGTGTGTGTGTGTGTGTGTGTGTGTGTGTGTGTGTGTGTGTGTGTGTGTGTGTGTGTGTGTGTGTGTGTGTGTGTGTGTGAACCAGTGGTGATGAGGTAGGGTCAGACTGCGTTAAGACTGACAGCTTTAAATCCACTTTCCTCTAACGGTGATGATGTGTGCAGGGGAGTCAGCGGATGTGCATGTAAGGAAGAAAGAAAACAGAGAACCAAGAGGAGAAATAACATTTTGATTTCAATTCATGTATTTCAATATTTCTGGCTCATGAGAAGTAATTTGTCCACAGCTGAAGAGCCAAAACTTGTGTCAAGTGCAATTTGAACCATCAGCCTCAGCTACTCTTCTAACTTGTTTATTTTGTTTTAGACTTTTACTCCATTGTTTTATCTCATCTCTCTGTGCTGCTCTTGCTCCCCACTGCCTGTAGTCTATTAAGCTGCGCTGATCATTTATGTGTGCGTGTTTGCATGTGTGTCTGTCTGCAAGTGCGCCTGTCAGGGAGAGTTCATTTGAATTTCCCTTCAATCACTTCTTATTACTCAGCTGATAAATCAGGCGGGCTGACTGCACCCTCACGCGTTTCGGCAACCCAGGGTCCAAATGTCCTCCTCTGCACTCACCAGCACAGTTTGATCATTTTCCAGCCTGAAAATCAATGAAAGATAGAAAAGGTTTACACCTCCAATCTATGTTTAGATGTAAACCAAAACCTGCTGCAGTGTGAAAGAATAAACCAAGATAGCACGGATGAATGCCACGTATGGTGATCATCTTCCAATACATATCTAGAAGTACATCGTCTGATTCTGGTGGAGTTAACTAAATGTTGAGAATGTGAGGGGTTTTTATGTTTCTGAAACATCTTTAAACATGTACATCCACTTGAAAACAGGATTTCCTTGTTTGAAATGTTAAAAGTTGCACTTTTCAAACTCAGAATTTTGCTTTCAATTCAAAAAACTACTTGCTTACAAATATGCCACGCTCTCCCTTCAAACTGTGTTTTCAATGCTAAGTTTGTTCTCCTGGTATCGTTTCCTCTAAAGGTTGAACTTGCTCAAAACGGCAAAGCCAGAGGATCAAGAAAACATTTTCATAGAAGTTGAAACTATTTTAACAGGAAAGTTGAATCTTTTTTTCAATTTGAACTCTTTGTGGCCAGCGAAGCCATCAACGAGGGAGTTAATTAATTTTCTCATCCATTGTTGTTCTCACAACAGTAAATTTGACAATAATTCTTGAATAACGGGCTGTAAATAGCATATCATATTGATAGGTAAGAAAAGTAAGCCAGACGTTGTATTTGAAGCATTACATCTAGACCGCCTCCCCCTGGAGTTAAGGTCTGTGTGGGTTATCTGTCTGAAAATGAATATCCTCCCCACTGCTGCCACGCTCAGTTTGAGTTCAGATAAATTCTTTCCCCGACAATCCCTGTCTCTGTTTGTGGGCCACTCAGGGAATTGTGTTTGTTTATAGCCAAGCCTTTTCCATCAGGGGTGCACAAGACAATGTGGAGAGGGAAAAGGGAGTCAGGAGGGAGAGGGGTGCGGGGGGAGAGAAATCAGGATCTATTTGGAGAATGGAGAAAAAGAGAAATACTATTATGCAAATGATTCAAGCCAGCACGGCTGGCATCTGTGTGTGTTGCAGGAGACTGTGTGTGTGCGTGTTTCAGAGGGACGATTAGGGCTCATCTGTCACTGATGTGGATTTGGGCTCTGAAACTCCACCTTACCACATCTGAGGCAATCTGGTGTATAAAAGGCAAGAAACTCACTGAGAATTCAGCTGCTTTGCTAACGGAGCCTCAGAGTAAAAGTCACCCACATTTTTGAATTAAAGATTTGTTTTCAATACATACACGTTTTATTTTATGTAATCTTACTTTGTGCTGTAGAAGCACAATCAGGGGAACTTTGAAAGAAAATCTAATCATTAAATGCAGCTTTATTTTTTGTCCTGTAATTAATTGAGTCAGACAAACAATATCTCTAGTGTATAATAATTAAGCTGTCATCTTACAGAACTAAACTTACAAACCAAAACATGTAATTTTAAACCTAATAAATACTGGATTTCAAGGGTTAACAAATATATGCATGGTTTTATTTCTAAATAAATTCAAATAAATCTTTTGCTGAGATTTAGAAGGACATTGAAACATTTGTCCTTCATTTCCAAATCTCTAGAAAATAAAAGCAGCATCAGTCTAATTCAAGCATTCTGCATAGCATTTTAAGTATCAAACTAAAGAATGCATTCCAAAAATGTTCTCTATTAAAAATGAATAAATTAATTAATCATTAATCATTTCAAAAGAGTATAAAGTTTTAAACTAATTGCGGTACCTCATTTAAATTTAACAAATGTTTGACACGCGTTCGCAGACCTTCAAACACCTTCAGTCTGATAGTTTTTACAGTTGTAGGAAACTTATGTGGATAATTAAAGCTTACTCATTTAAAGTCATGATGACTCCGAATGTCTGTAAAAGGTCTGATTTCTGAGGGCCACAGTTACTACATACTACATGTAGCAAGAACAGACTGATTGCCTTCTGAGCAACAGCAAAGTTTTTGGGCATATCATAAAATTTGGTACTGCTACAAAATGCACCAATGTGGTTCTTAAATGTAGCAGAAATGAGCTGATAACAGCACAGCTCCATCTCATTCTAAACTATGCAGAGGCTCTGTCTGGACTGATGAAAACTCACTTACCCAGGCATGTAAAACAGCTGAAGCAGCACCAACAGCAGCTGATCGGATGTGGTCTTATATTAATATAGCTAATAATAATCGATCAATTGGATCAGATGTTCTGCAAAATGCACTTTATTTTTTCATGTTTAAAGCAATAAAAAACACTTTTTTAAATCACTATTTTTAGTGCGTTTTACTTTTTCATGGTACAATTCTATCCAGCATCCATTTCCAAACTCTGCAATTTTGACTCTAAAGAATGAACAAGAAAAAAGGGAAATTCTTGCATGTAGATTTCCCTATAAAACTTCATATGTAATCACCTATAATTGTTTAACCAGGTTCAAATTTTCCTGCCATCCTCCCCTTCAACATGCCTGGTTGTCCAACTCCTCCCCATCAGTATTACCAACCCCCCACCCCCAAATTCAGCCCCCTCCTCGGCCCCCGCAGCTGCGTCCCTTTTCCTTTGATGAGAGCTGATGGCGCTGTATGAGCGGTGGAATTGACAACATTTACGGGTGCGAATGAGAATGATCCATCTTGCTTAGCGGGCCTGTCACCCCACTGGCCAAACTTCATCATGACCAATTACCACAGCAGACCCTTTCTTCTCGGCTGGTGCTGCTGGCTGGCTCTACACATGGCTACATGGACACATTAGATGCTATTATAATGAGACCTAGCAGCCAAGATTTGGTTGTGTTGGTGCGTGGGGGGTGCGCAGGGATAGCATCTTTGATTGGTTTAGGAAAAAAAAAAACTGCAAGTCCTCTTTCTGACAGGGAAAAAAAAAGGGGGGGGGGGGGAGCTTAAAAATGTGCCGGAAGTGTAAAAAGAACCAGAAAGAGAGAGGTGTGTAAGTGTACAGGGTAAGCTCTTATTTGGCATGTCACAGTCCAGTGGTTGTGTTGTGTGTTGACGAGCACAGGGTGTTTAAGAGGTCAGTGAGCACAAACAAACGCCTACACTTACACACAGATGCAGACGTATTAAAAGGGTCAGTGCGACACTCTCACCTTCCCACCACCCCTTACACACACACTCACACACGCACACACACACGTGGGAAAGAGGAATGGAAGACATTTGATGAGTCAAAGTAAAATATTTGATAAATAATTGTTAAGTGTGTAGCGAGTTTTGCTCCGAGCTTAACTCAGGGAACAGCACAAGCGGTGCTGACGTTTCTTATTGATGCGCTCTATATTCTGATGTTGACATATAAGAGGCTAGTTGGTCAATAATTTTGGAAAAAATGTGGGTTAACTTAAAAGATATTCAGTGTTTTTTTTTTCTCAAAACCGGACTAGATTTGGGTGCGGTTATGATCCAAGGACAGTTATGATATATGATTTCTGAAACTTTGTGTTTTTTTAGCCAATTACAACAGATAGTCAAATGGTGATCCAGCCATCACCTGGAAACAATATGGAACATCCATATTTATTTATAGTGTGGTGACCTCATGGATGGAATTTACAAACAAAATATTGCTAAAAAGGACACCTTTCAATAATAATAACTTCATTTTCTATTATATTTTTTGCAGTTCTGAGTTAGATCCTGTCTTCTTCTAAAAGTCCATATCATTTCATCACACTACATAGCATCAAATAGAAGCAAGCATCAAACCTAATATTTTGCATAAACTTCGAGGTTGCTTTAGACTTTCTCTGTCATATACAGCAGAGTCATCTCTCCTTCAGTGCGCTTGAAAAGCAGGATTACCAAATGTTTCCATTGTCCCCCACTAAAAGAGCTCATTATTAAAAATGTAGATCTACATTACTTGATGACCTCGTTTGGAAGACTAAATTATTTTAATAGCTACTGATAACACTACATAAAAAACACCATCTATTCTCCCAAAAATCTTGAAATTAGTCACTGCTGTCTAAAAATGACCTTCCCATTATTCTGTTTTCTGTCATGTTAATAGGTACGCTCATAATTTCATTGTTTCACCTGGAGTCTTTTAAAATGTAGGTGTTTGCAAAGACACGACTTTACAATTTTCAACCTCTCTTGTTGTAGCAGTGGAAGATAAATAACTCTTTAAAGAAAGTCAACATTTCAATCTGGAGCTGCAGCACATCAGTCAGTGAATTCAAAAGAGCCCAATTGTAGGTGTTTTTTCAAAAATTGAAGTTTGACATATTTGAAAATGCATTTCATTGTTTGGGGAAGGTCCGAACCCTCATCCATGCATGCCTTTTTTTTCTAATGTATGTGGTGATTTTTTCATTTCCTTTATTTAACCAGGTAAGCCCCATTGAGATCTAGATCTCATTTTCAAGGGGGACCTGGGCAGAAGTCTGCACACAACATACACACACCTAGGGACAATTTGGAGGGGCCAATTAACCTGACAGTCATGTTTTTGGACTGTGGGAGGAAACCGGAGTACCCGGAGAAAACCCACGCATGCACAGGGAGAACATGCAAACTCCATGCAGAAAGGCCGGGGCCAGGAATCGAACCCAGAACCTTCTTGCTGCAAGGCAACAGCTCTACCAACTGCGCCACTGTGCAGATTCAAGATGGCAATGCCCAAATTCATGCATATATATTTAGTTACATTTTTTTAGAATCCAGTGATGAGATGTGAAATCTCAGCAAGTACGCAGATGCAAATTCGAGCAAAAAGTGCTCATCAATCTTGTGTTTTTGTGTTAGGTTTTGAAATATTAAGGATTCTGAATCAATAGGACATGTTTTCTCCTCTTATTGGAGGTTTTAATTAAACAATAACCCAACAGCTCTGTCATTAATTATTCACATACCTGAAACTGAAGATATTCTCCACCACATTTTGTGATTTAGAGCCTCTGAACCTTTCTGAGTATCTAAGGTTTAACTCTGAAACCATTCAAATATCTTGTGGAAAGTAATAAAAATCTAAGCCTAAATAAGGTTTCATGGATTTGGGCCCCTGTTTCACTCACTGATTCAATTCTGTGACGCAGCTTGACTTTCAGCAGCAACATAAAGCTTTTCATACTGCCTCAGACTTCACGGCATATCTCACATTCAGATCCACAGTGATGGATTCCAAAATTAGAAAAGATGGGAAAATGACCATAAACCCAATTTTTCACAGTTTGTACGATTGATAAATGAGGACCACTGTCTTCTCCTTATTATGTGAAAATGGACGATTATATAACAAAATATACTCAAGAGAGTCAGATGTTTGTACACTCACACCTAAACCCATTAGGAGAGACCGGTCATCGGCCCGCCAGGAATGTTTCTGTCCAGACAGTCTCTGGTGTTTAATCTATATATTCTCGGCCATCAGTGTCACCATCATCTCTCTAAATTACCAGAACGACCCACATATACTCACACACAATGACAGACCTCTCAGAGAGACGAGGATGGATGGGTCATGGCTGAAAGCCGGGGTCAAACACAGGTGAGTGGACAGGCTGAAGTCTGGCCTTTGGAAAGAGCTGCCATGCTGGTTTCTCTGGAAAAAGACAGTTTGTCACCATTCTAATTATATGGTTTTAATGATCCGTCATAAAAAAATTGACATACAATTTTGCAAAGTTTATATTTGTTCCGGTTTGCTATAAAATTTACAGCTACATTTGTGGCTACAACCATAAAGGTCTTTGTACTTTGATATAATTTTCTCTGATAAACCAACACAATGTAGTGCTAAATCTCAGGTGCCCGATTCCAGCCCAGTCCTGCAACTTCTAGATGCACTCCTGCTCCTACACACCTGAATTAAATGGACCACTCATTACTGAGCCTCTGCAGAGCTGAATGTCTCATCGCTGATGAGAGAATTAAGCTGAACTGTCATGTAATGAGTTGATAAACAGTTTCAAACTTGTATTTAAATAAAAATGTGCATAATATGTCATCTTGAACCTGTTGATAGACTTTGGTGAAATCAGTTGCCTTTAGGAGTCAACTTATTAATAGATAAAATCTACCTGTGCCGAAACACCTGTAGTAACTCTACAGGAGTTGCAGAAAAGCAGATGCTACATGGGAGAATTGTTTGACAGAACAAATCACTGATTGTTAACTCTACATATTTGGTTATTAAGGAAGAGTGGCCAGAAAAAAACAAGAAGTCCACTTTCATCTTTCCACAAGACAAGTAGAGGACACAGAGGAAAAAGGTGAAATGATGAATTATAGTTCTATCCTGCAGATATGATGAGGCAGCATCGTACTTCATTTATGCTTGTAGGTTGACTTGAAGAGTCTTAATACTGGATATTTTTTGAAGAAAACATATTAGAGGTTTTAAAAAACTGTAAGTGTAGAAGAACTTCACTTTGCAGCAGAAAATTGACCGCAAACACATAGCTAGAATTAGAAGATAATGGTTTAGATCAAACAATATTAGAATGGCCCAGTCAAAGTCAAACTTCCATCCAACTGAGAACCTGTAACAAGAGTTAAAACTTGAATTCAGATGCAGATTTACTAGTAAGAAATCTTGAAAACTCCCCTTCTTCTTACTTTAACATGACAATCATTCACCACTTTTTTGTGAACTATTCTTTCTTTCTTTTTATTTAACCAGGTAAGCCCCATTGAGATCTAGATCTCATTTTCAAGGGGGACCTGGGCAGAAGTCTGCACACAACATACACACACTCACACCTAGGGACAATTTGGAGAGGCCAATTAACCTGACAGTCATGTTTTTTGATTACATAAATAATAATAAAATACACTGAAGATGATAATTATAACGTGACAAAATGTGAATAATCTCAAGAAGCATAAACACAGATTTATTAATGCAGCAATGATATAATTGGCATTTAGAATTAAAAGCTTTAGATCTTTTTCACCTATTTCTGAAAATAATTGAGAGTTTTGTGCTGGAAATATTTCCACTGCTACATCAAGCACTTTTTTTGTCACTTAAACCTTTTCCTCCTTGTGTGGTTTTGGGTTTTGTATCTTCCTGTAATGTTCAGAGCATTGGGAGTGTGTGTGTGTATGTGTGTGTGTATTGAGAAGATCGCCATTCTTCGGTCGGTATCTGGGGAGACAAGAGGCTTTGTCTTATAGCCACAGTCTGTGTGCGTGTGTGTGTAAATATATGTTTGTTGTGTATGTACCGTGTGAGCGCTGGGATGAGAGGGATGAAGAGAAAGTGCAAGCTGATCCTGCGGTTACAGACTGTTGGACTTGGTTGTACAGTAAATCCCTGCCTTTGTAAACAGATCAATAAACTCTCAGCTGTAGGTATGTTTCTGTACATCAGTGTGTGTGTGTGTGTGTGTGTGTGTGTGTGTGTGTGTGTGTGTGTGTGTGTGTGTGTGTGTGTGTGTGCATGTGTGTGTGTGTGCTCATAGGAAAAGCTGCTTTGCTCATCGCTGTGAGGAAGGTGTAACATGCAGGATATACTGTGGACATAATAAACAGATTGCTCACAGCTGTACTCCGCACAGGGCACAGTTGTGCTTTGATATTATTTTCAACACAGAGTATCATGATTTGGATTTGCTGTCTAATAAATCTATTTTTCCTTTTCCTTTCTGCTTCCTTCCAGACATCGGACTACTCGGCCATGGCCTCTCTAGCAGGCGGACTGGACGAGATGAAGAACAGTTTGGCCAATCCGGGCACAGGGACAGAGTTAGGATCCAACGTCTCCGGCCCACAATCCTACCCGCTAGTCCCAGGTGAAAAAAACAAACATTTTTAAATTCCTTCAGTGTTCATAACTCAAACTCTTTTATCTGAAACAGAAACTGTACATTTCCATAGATTTAACAGCTGCACACATAAAGAAGAAGATAAAGTAAGTCTAACCCTGAAGTTTATTACAGAGCGCAGAGGAAAAATCCCATGAAACACTCAGTTAATCAACTCATTTACAAGACAAACAGTTCTACTTATAAACTGCATGATGCTTACTGACAGAGTTATACTGTAACAAGAGCTTTTTTTGTATTTACTAAAAAAAGCTAAAAGTTACCAAGTATCTACTTAATAAATAAACATCAAAACGGAAAATTGTTTAAAGTTGAGACTTTGAAGGAATTCAAAGTTTAAGAAGCCAATGGACATCCGACGAAGTGAAGGATTAGAACGGTAAATAAAGATTGTGTCGTGTGTCAGAGAAGGCTGCTAATTGTCATGTATCAACCTGCTCTGTGATTTAGTTCCTCTCTTAGCTGAAGGGTTTGTCACTAAAATAGCCTCTCCTGGTAACGGCTTGTTAGGACGTCCAGAAGCTCCTCACAGTGGATTCAGATCCCGCATCATCCACTCTTTGAAAAAGCCTTGCATAAAATTTGGAAAAACTGTTTGTATAGGAATACTTTGGTATAAGGAGTAAACACAGCTAAGAGCGCTTAATTTAAACTCAGGAAACTAAAAACTAATTTGCAAAAAAAAAAAAAAATTCTGAATCTACTGAGAATATTTTAAATATAAATCCTTTTAATCTTATTTGCTTATTAATAAGTTATTTTTTTAAAGCAGCTTTTATTCCTGACTTTCACAAGAACGTTCCTCTCAATCTCCAAACTAAGATCATGTCTCTTTCCCACTGCATGTGAAACACTGAATGCATTATTTCTTCTAAAGTAAGCAGTGCTTATCCAACCTCTGGTTGCACATTCATCCAATTCACAGGACAAACCAAAAACTTAGTTTAAAACTTTGAGATAGAGGAAAGGCATAATTATAAACAAAAACACACTGGAGCTAATGCCTTTCTTCTTAGCAGTAGTTTAAACTGCATAATCTAAGTGCTTAAAGCACTGCTTAAAGAGCTCAGTGCTTTGAATGTCAATTAAGTGGAGGAAAGGGATTTAAGGAAAGGTGGAGGAAAAGTGAACACCTCGCTCCCTGCTCTTTCTCCATTTAGGGGCACAGGGAGAGGCGCGATTAATTAAGAGCAGACCAGGGAGCACTTGGACAAGCCTTTAACACTCCCATCTGTAATGAAGGGAATCATTGATCTGGGAATTTGGGATATCTGGGAATAGGTTCTTCCTTTTACTCCCTCTCTCTCTCTCTCAAACCACAGAGGGATATTACCTGCACACACCAGAGCAGGGGAAAAAAGACAGAGTGTGAGAAAAAGAGAGAGAGATGAAAAATTTCCATTTCTGCTTATGCATGCAAACACACACATTCATATTCACATGCGCACACACCTTCTGAATATTATGCATGCATTTCCTCGGCTGTCTTTTCCCTCAGAACAGAGCTCCCTCTAGGGGACCAGACGTCCGTGTGTTTGACGCAGTGTTTTTTTGCATCCTTGAAGCGTTGATACTCTGGACACATGCTGGAGAGCAGCATCTACATGCTCAACCCTTCTTCGCGATCCCGCACGGCACTTTCCTTTACTCCGAACGTCCGCCAGTACACCAGGGTGGGAAGAACCAAAAGGGGGGACACTTTGCATGTCGTTGATCCCCCTGGGCTTGACAGGGTTGTTCTGATGGCTCTTTGAAGCGGCGAATGAGACAGGCAGACCAGTAGGACAGAAAACGCGTGCTCATCTGTAGCTGAAAGTGAGCGCGGAGGAGACTTGTACTTGTTTGTTGACCTCTAAAGAAAAGCTGTGGAGAACAGATACATCAATACAACTGCCATACATATGCACAAATACAGTGCATGAGAACGTGCACACACACACGCAAACACACATCTCTGAGGATCTGGCCCTGTCTGCCCCCTCTAACTTGGCTGTAGAGAGTCCATCTCTCTCCGCTCCCACCCTCTTCTCCCTCTCCTCCGTGCCCTGTGCACTGACCCTGAGCGGATGAGCAGCCCGTCTGCGCTAATGCCTCGCTGTCGCGTCAAACACCAAGAAAAACTTTACTACACGAGACAGGAGAGAGGAGGCTTAGAGGGACAGAGGGAGGCTGAAAAGGGGAGAAAATCAGAGAGCGAGGGGAAATTGCATTCAGAGTAGGAGCTGAGGAGGCTAACGTAAGTGGAGAGAAATTTGAAAGAAAGAGAATTGGATTATTTATATCTCATGATCGTTCTTCTCATTGTGAGAAAATGATTATGCATGATAAACCATCATTGAAGATCGGAGGCAAGATTAGGTGAGTGCCTCTTGTTTTGAGTGTCCAACAGGTATTGGTTAACTTTACTTATCTATTGGAAGAAAGAAAAACATCCATGATATTCCCATTCCCTTTACTAATAAGAGAGCAGAATCAGTTTGGCAGCAGGTCTTTTGAATTTTGCGTGTACACGGTTTGAAGGTTTAGACGCAGAAGAGTCTGTGAACGTCACTTTTTTAGGATTGCTTAAAAATTTAGATCTAGATTTGACTGAGACATCCCAACACATGAACATGTGTTTCCTTTAAATGAAGCTGTGGCCCAGAAGATATTTGCAACCTCCAACAGGTTTCTTCAGGTTGCCCTGTGTTTAGCTCCATCCATCCTATCATCAGCTCTGACCAGCTTTCCTGTGTCTGCTGAGAAAAATCATCTGCTCAGCATGATGCTGCCACCACCACGTTTCATCTTGAGGGGGGAGTGTTCAGAGTGATAAGTAGCACTTTATACACAGATCAAAGAGCATCTTCTTGTACAAGTCTACTGTCTCCACCTCCATGGCTTGTAACAAACTGAAAAAGGGTTTTCTGGTTTCTTGGCTTCAGCGTCTTTTTTTCTTGCCACTCAAGTGCTTTCGTTAATATGAGTTAAAATGAATCTCTTGGCAAATTTGATGATTAATGTTTTTTGATGGGACGTTCAAAGCTTACCTAAAATAGCCTGAATTATTTCTGCGCTTTTCTAAGTTAACTTTTTAAAAAGTTTTGAACACCCATGCACCATTCTCCTTCCAGCTTTGTTATGTCTCAAATCATCATCTTCTTTGTCTTTCACACAAAATCTCCCAAAGAAAACACTAACGATTGAGGTTGTGAATAGTGTAGACAATGTTTCTTGTAAACCACTAATTGTAATAGCTTTTTTCATACCATTCTCTCTTTATGACAGATTTTACAGCCGTTTTTGCTTATTTCTCTTTTCCCTCCTCCTCCTGCTTCCTCTCAGTTAGTGCTTGTTAAGTGGAGGGAAAGTGAATGGGATTGATGGTGTTAGTATCTGAGCTGCTTGTGATGATGATAAATGTGTGTGTGCAGACAGCAGGAGGAGGGTGCTGGTGTGTGTGTGTGTGTGATGATGATGAATGGAGGGTGCCCTCTCCTCCTCTCCTCACACTCCCAATGTCTACGGCACGCAAACATAGAGAAATGATTTGGGGCGACACACTGTCATGTAGTCTAATGCAGTTATATATCCCATCCACCTACTGACAGGAGGAGGCGGTGGAGGAAACAATAGAATAGAGAGTCGCTAAATTAATAGATGCCAGAGGATGGGAAACGAGGAAGGAAGAAGCAAACGGAAGAGACACATCTTGAATAGGCCGCTGAAAGAGCAACATCCCAAAGCTACTACAGATATTTTTGGGTCTTTAATAGAAATTAGTAGATCTCTGCACACAATTAACTGCTAGAGAGATAAGAATGATGATGACTGCATATTGGTGACTGCAATGACACAGAGCGGAGTAAGATACTGATAAGAGGATATTTTTCTGTGTCTTAACAGGTCGAGATCTGGCCAGCACAACTCTGCCGGGCTACCCTCCTCATGTGCCCCCAACTGGACAGGGTAGCTACTCCACTCCCTCTCTCACTGGCATGGTACCGGGTGGGTATGCACACAAACATGCAAAAAATATAACTTGTTTTACCTAGAGTCCACAAATTCACCCCAAAAGTTACCACATGGCAAAAAAAAGGTCAGGGAAATAAAATGTCCATTTACTGAGGAGCATCTACAGGTTAGAGGTGACGACAGGGTAAGAGAATCTAACAGGATGACACCTAATAACAAACACAGCACAGTACTGGTTTGCTTTCTGGATTGGGCCAAAGAATACCAATGCACTGACAAAACCCTAAACTTGCCAAAGGTCAAACCTTAAGTCGATGTTTTGCCATAAACATCCATCTATCCTCTATATCCACTTACCTGGGGTCAGGTACATATCCTGCTGCAGTCGATGAGGCTACCAAGAAGCACTTTACACCCTGAATGGGTCACCTGCCCATTCATGAGTGCACGCACTGACAACAAGGACAATTTAGAATGACGAGTCGACCTAATGCTCAGGACAGAGGACCAGGATTTAAATCTGCAGGAACATTTGCAGGGAAAGCTTCAATGTAAGTTAACTCTCAAGGTACAGATACTGCTGTGGAAAAAAACTAATTATTATCTTAAAAACTCACAAAAAACACCCAGATTACCGATGGACTTATTCTGAAGAATAAGAAGAGCTCCATCTATTAAACAATAACTAACAGTATCTGTCACGGTGGATTTTGAGGTGGGACCTTGTTGTCAAATGTGACTGGTGTTCAGTCTGGAGGCCGGCTGAATTTTTCAGATATTGCTTTTAAGCCGTATCACGCTTTCACACCACAGCTGCACAGTCGTCTTGAAATGGACCTAATTTTATTTCTTTAGATGGTCCACAACATTTAGGGAGCTTAAGGGACAGATGGTGCAGACCAAACAAATGCACTCTGGACTCTGAGACATAATCAGTTTTCTTGAATCTTGCTGCCATTTGCTTATTGTTATTAAGCAAACAGCCAATCCAGCAAGAGTGTGATCTGAATACTTCTCTTTTCGTCTATGTGGCTACATCAAGATGTTTAAATTCTCTCTTTCCTAGCAGTCTTTTTCTGTACATAGAGTACCATGCTGGATAGTTTGCTGCCTTACATGCAACTCATACTGGCAGGTTTCTTCTGATATTTTGCAGTTGTTGTAATCATATGATGCTTTAAAAGGTGCAAGAAACTAAACAAATGTGCAATATTTTTCGACATTCCCTGCCAACTTTAACTGAGTCTATCGGATTATCCCGGTGTGAAAACATTTGGTTTTTGCAGGGTTTGCAGTTCTCCTTTTGCAGAACGAGTTTCTACTGTACAGGAAATACTGATGTCTTGTTGGGGATGTACTTAGTCCAAAAGCATGATGCTATAACAAGCCGCTATGTGATCCTTTACCTGGTTGTATGAAAGGCATGTTATATGTTTTAAATTCCCAACTAAAACAAACACAAATATTGAATATGACTTCCTTTAAAGTAATTCTTGCAGTAGATCCATAAACATGAGTTGAGTTTCTTAAGTGTATGCATTGTGCAGGTTGTGTGTGTGTGTGTGTGTGTGTGTGTGTGTGTGTGTGTTGTGTGTGTGTGTGTGTGTGTGTGTGTGTGTGTGTGTGTATACATGTGTATGCTACCATGTGGGGATAATTTTCCTAACACACCCTACCATGTGGGGACCAATGGTAGCCAAGTGGGGACCTAAGCCTGGTCCCCACTTGGAGAAACCCTGTTTTAGGGTCAGGGGTCAGAGTTAGGACTAAGGTGTGAATTGAGTTTTGGTTAGGGTTAGGTATGTGATGGTTAGGGTTAGGAAAAGGATAAAGGTAAGGTTTAGGTTAGGTTTAGGCTTTAGAAATGAATGGAAGTCAATGGAAAGTCCCCACTTAGATAGCAGCGTAAGACTGTGTGTGTGTGTGTTGGAAGAGCATACATGCCACTTCCTCTTCCTTTTCTGTCTGCCGTGGCTGACAGTGGTCCCGAAGGGTGACATTTGTGTTCGTATACTTGTGTAAACTGTGTGTTGGAAGCACTATATGTGTGTGTTTTTCTCTGTGTATCATTAGAAAGCAGCCACAGTAGCACAGCTGTCCCTCCTCAACATTAGTAATTTGTTTTTAATGAGAATCACCAGTGACCCACGACTAATTCATTCATTCCCTTCCACTCCGCCTTCCACTGCACTTTTGTGTTTCAATCCTGGAACGCTGTTCTTCTTCTCTCTTTTCTTGACACTCGCACCAACAGCAATGGTCGTGTTAAAGATACTGCTGTGGAAATATGGAAAGACAAGGCCCAAAACAATGTCATTTGCATGCTGTTGTCTCTGTGTATTCCCAGTCATTCACACACACACACACACACACACACACACACACACACACACACACACACACACACACACACACACACATGCACTCACACACATGTCCATGAATTGATGTACACACTGAGTCTCAGTGGACATGTAGGAACAGCACGTCTAAAGACGGCTAACCCTGTCGCCCCGTCCCACTGTGCTGTCCTCGGCTTTGACAGGATATTCGAGTGTGTGTTTGGGCTGGTGCGTGCCGTTGTTTGTGTGTTTGTTTTTGACAGTGTCTGTGTGTGCGACCTTGACACCGAGCTACACCAGGGAGACCCCTGAGCTTTCTTCCCTACTCCTCTCTACCCTCCGTCTCGCGTCTGCTAAACAACCTGACACATCGCCGTCACCGCGGTGATGACAAGGGAGAGGATGTTCGCGCCCAGGGGTGCCATGGAGACCACATCCTGAGACCCCCACCTGACAGACGCAACTAAATGTACACTCGCAAAAAAGGAAAGCGTGCGCGCCCAAAAAACCACAGCTAACGTCGCCGCTGAAGTTTCTCTCCAGTGACTTTTTAAAGCCGACTCCATGAGCTGACTAGAAGTGTTGAAAGAGATAATCTAGAAACTTTGACTTGCCAGCTTTGCTTTATCTCAGCACTCCTCTGCCAAATTATCCTCCCTTTTGTTCACTCTGTCTAATATCATACCTTCATTAAGCAAGCAACTCTCTTCATGCTGTTCCCCTTCCCACTCCGTCTCTCTGTCTCCTTCTCTCTGCAGCAGGGGTGCTGACACTCGGAGGGGGTGTAGGAAAGCACCGAGGCAGAACCGACAGAACGAGAGGCAGGGAAGAGGAATGGGTTGGAGGGGGAGAGAGGGAGGCAGAACGGAGGGAGGGGGCATCAGGGTCTGTGACTGTCAGCTATGGGAGAGGGATCCCCTGGGAGGAGGGATGGTTCAGGAGGGGAAAAAAAGAAAAGAAAGAGCAAAAGACTGAGAAAAGGAGAGTAAGTCAGCAGAGAAATGGGGGGAAGAAGTAGAGGAGAATGTTGTTTTGATGTTAAGGGTGACGGGTGGTCTGTAGTCAAGCGATCCAGAGGAGAAAGGAGAAAAATAAAGATAAAAGATTGGAGGGAGGCGAGGGAGGAGAAGACATGAGGAAGAGTAGACCCCAGACAGTGAGTAGTAAATGAGGGAGAAAAGCTAACCTATCATCCACTGGGTGGAAGGACCGCTGCAGTCCAACTGAGCTCTCCAACTCGGACACATTCAACTAGTCTGAGTATGTTAGAAACACGGGATAATGTTCAGCGTGTATGAAAAATAAGTAAAGTAAGCAAAAATGTATATAAAAAAGTCAGGATGATAAACCATAAATTATGCTAAGCAAATGATCTAAACATAACAAATGTGAAATTAAATAATCTAAGCTTAACTAAAATAGTTTAAACTAAATTGGTAACAAGCAGCCGAAATGGGTTTCCTCCGCAGGGTGGCCGGGCTCTCCCTTAGAGATGGGGTGAGAAGCTCGGTCATCCCGGAGGGACTCAAAGTAGAGCCGCTGCTCCTCCATGTCGAGAGGAGTCTGGGCCTCCCTTCTGAAGCTGCTGCCCCCGTGACCCGACCCCGGATGAAGCGGAAGAAAATGGATGGATGGATGGATGGATGGTTAAACTAACTTAAACTAATAAAACCAAATATCTTAAACTACATAATGTATTAAACTAAACTAAAACAGGCTAAACCAGTAAAATATAAGATAAAATAATTAAACCAAGCTAAGTTAAAGATGTGGAACACCGTAGTTTTGTGTTCACTTCCTCATTGTTTCTCAACATATTATGTTTTGTGCTTTTTTCCAGGGGGAGATTTTTCTGGAAGTCCATATTCCCACCCACAGTATTCCACGTACAATGAATCATGGAGATTTCCAAACCCTAGCCTATTAGGTTGGTATATCACAAGTATTTATATGCAAATGTGAATAAATGTGCTACTGTATGTCACTTAATTTTGCCAAAACCCTTGTTCCAATGGCTAAATAGCTTCCCTTTACTGTCTCTTACACTGAAGTGGATTGTAAAAATCTTTTGCAATATTCTTCATATAAAAGGATGAAGAGAAGAGAAGTGAGGAATTAGGGCAGCAGGTAATAGAAAGTGGGTTTTATGATAGAATTGTAAACTGAATTTGTAATCAAAAAAGCTGCCAAGAGGTCATTGGTGATTCAGAAGTATCTGTAGCGATCTGGTCTCAGGTGGTGACATCTGTAAACAATTGTCAAAAGAAATCCTGAACAAGTCCCCTTTGCAGTTTGCAACAAGTCATGCAGGTGACACAGAAAACATAGGGAAGAAGTTGATCTGCTTGGATGAGACCAAACTAGAGCAATGCATGGTAGAAAATACACATCAGCCTGAGCAAACCGTCCACACGGTTAAGACATACAGAGTCCTTCCCACCTTCTCCTTTCCTCTCATCAATTTTCCTGCTTCCCTCCATCCCGGTGCAGTGTTTCAGCAGGACTATGGGTCTCTCCTGGGGACGGAGATCGGCTGCTCGTCCAGTCTCTTCACCAGTCAGGCAGGACAAATGCAAGGTAGGTGGAAAGAGTGGGAGTAAAAGAGAAAAGTTACTTCACAAGCAAACAGGCGATGAGAAGCAAATTCAGTGGAATAAACCAATAGAAGAATGTGTGGAGAACGAGAGATTCAGGTTTAGAGACACCAAAGCTGGAGAAAAAGAACGAAATGCCAAATGAAAAAATCTCCTGTTTTAAAAGTAAAACCAGGGGGAGAGGGTTTCTAAAATCTAGAGTGGGACTAAAGAGTTTGTCAGTTCGACTTAATGCCTCACTTCCCCAAAGACGCTCCCGAGATTACCTGTGGACAGACACAACCTGTCGGCGTTCGGCTGCTCTGATTGATGGAAGGGACAGAGACAGGTGTGTGTATTAAGGTGAGAGGGAGAGGGTTTCTGTGTGTGCTCTTGGGGTTATGGTATTGAATTGACCTCCTCCCTGGAGAGAGAATAGACTCAAGGGATCAGTGGTGGTAGAGCTGTACTTGGCGTGTCAACTTGGACTGTCACTTGGACGGTGAGAGGAGTATCTCTGTGAGGGGGGGGGATGGGGCGAGCCACCGAGACAGAAAGAAAGTCAAGCCCAATCTATTGGTTGTACGTGAAAGAGAGACTATTTTTTTCTGCCATTAGCCTCATCAGTTCATGTCATCTCTTGCCTGCCTTTCACTGCTCCGCTCCGCACTGAAATATAATCTTAGCAGAAAATTGAAGCCGCTCATTTCACATTTACACTGCATTTAAAAAGAGAATTCAGATTTATTACAGACCGAGTCATATTTTTGTCATTTTAACCATCATTCCTATCTGTAATAGAAATGACTCTGTCCAACGTAATTACTGAGATTCATGAGCATGATGACATTGTGACCAAAGTCCAGGGTGTGGAATGAGCTGGAGTCGGTGAAAAAAGGTTAAAGGTATTACAATATCTATGTTTTCTGGTAAAATTCTTGATTTATGACTGTAATTTAAATCAGAATTATTGTAACTAACATCATCAATCAATCGGTCAATCAATCAAATTTTATTTTTATAGCTCATTTCAGCAGCAAGGCATTTCAAAGTGCTTTACATAATTAAAATAAAAACAGCATGTGACAGTGAATAAACAGTTAGAAAGACAGAGAATTTTTAAAAAGAAAAAAGATTAAAAAAGATAAAAACATTAAAACCCGCACCCTTTATATCATAAAAGTATAAAACAATCCCAATATCTGCACTTAGTTTGGAGACATGCAGCAGGCCTTCATTTCCTGTTTTGATGCAGTGGAAGTTAATAAAGCTCCTTTGTTTCTCTGCAGTCACTGTGATTTATGGTAAAAGGAGGTAATGGTTCAGCATTAGCCACTTTTGAAATAAAGATGAGTACAACAACTAAAAGTAAATTAATTTTTCTGAAGAATTAGAAGAATGTATTCTAAATACATTCATTAAGTTGGAGAAAAAATCCCTCTTGAAGAGAAATTATTTTAAAAAATGTAATGAAATATGTCATCATCTCTTCTAAATGCCCTGGAAAGCTTGGCTAACTGTACAGCATTGTGAATTCTTTGAAATACAGGGATCTGTTAATAATAAGGATCTGTTAATAATAATAACTTTGCACTGAACAAGAGATCTTTCAGCAAGTTATTTAAAACACAGGGGCAAATTAAAAATTATTCTTTATAGTTTTACATTATAAGTTACATGCAGTTTGAGGATTTTGTCAGTAGATGTCACTATATCACACAAACCGATTACTAATACAAAAGAAAAAAAGATCAATTGTGAAAATAAATTACTCTTTTGCTTTTCGATCAGTATAAATTCATAGTAAAAAAAAGTGAGTACACCCCATTTAAATTATATTATTTTGTTTAATAAATAATGTCTTTGTAGAATCTGTTGTGAAGACCAGATCAGTTATTCAAGAAAAATCTTAGAACTGACATATAATTGAGGCTTAATTTTCTTTTTACTACGATTAACTTTTTACACTGCCAAAGCACAAGCTTGTTTTTCTCTTTATTGATATTTGTGAATTGCTGCTGAGTGAAAAAGGAAATGTGTGCTTTATTTCTTTATTTTGAACCCAAACTTTGCCACTTCATCCCAGCCTCCTTTCCTTTTATACCCAGAAACCACCATTTTGAACCAGTTCATTTCTATTGGTATGTTCTGACATCTTGAGGAGATAAATGATGATAAAAATTCTTACATTTCACACTTTATCTTATTTTATTGTATATGTCTTATATTTTAGTTTATGAAAAAGTATTGTGGTTCTCATTCCTTTTTATGCAAGACAGATCTTGTGTAAAGTGCATGAAAAATTATAAAAATCTGAATATATACATATTTAAAAAGAGAAAATTGGTTCATCTGCATTGCAAAAAAACACACTGTATACTGAAGAAGCATTTGACTTTTAGAAATTACAAACATATCTGTATATTATATCAAACCTTGAATGAAATGTTATGTAGTTTCTTCTTAAATTTTGAGTTATTCATGTTTCAGACAGTTGAAAGAAATGTAACCGTGTTTCTGTGCAGGATCACCGTATTATTACAGTGCAACATCACGGGGAGCAGGCCCTGCTGCCACTGCAACAGCCTCTGCCTACGATCGCCACTGACCCGTCCAGAAAGAAGAGAAGGATGGAGAGCAGGAAGACCAGGGAGGAATAAATGGATAGCACCAGCACCGTTCAGTAAAAACCTGCCTGTATGAGCAAGGACTGAGGCAAGAAGGAGTTTTTCAGATCTTTTGACATCAGTGATGTTTGCTTTTCATTTGATTCCAAACCAACAAACACACACCTTGGCTTCAAAACAATACTGCCTGGTTGTACATTACTGTACAAATACAGAAAACATTTTATTAAAAGTACCATTAGGAATTTGGACCCTCCTACATTATGTTCAGACTGTTTTTTTTCCATTCATGAAACCCAAGAAGTCAAGCTAGTTGTTTTGCTTAGAGACTGCTATATATTTGAACAAATCAGAGCAAATCCCTTCTTAGACAGTACTTTTTATGACTTGACATCAATCAATTTTCTATGCCATGCTGCAGTGGAGTGAAGACAATCCAATCCTCATAAATCTGAAAGACCAAAATCCTCCATGAGTTTATTCTACTTTGTTTTCTGTGGCTTCAACACAACTAATCTAGAAACACAATGTTAAATGAGTAACATATTTTTATGGCAGAAGTTTACCATCCCTCTATTTCTACTTTTTGTTACTTTAATTGAGCCTTTCATACCAGCTGAGCACAAGGAAGGAAGTGTGTGGCAATAGTATTTATACCCTTTTCTGTTACATTACAACCACAAACTGTGAAGGAGAAGAAAGTGACTTTTTGTTCTTTTAACTGATAAACATCATTATAGATTGTAATAGGAAAAAAAATCTAAAAGGTTCCAGGGGTATGAATACTTTGCCCTGTAAAGAAAGTTTTGGCCAGGAGGCTGGAGTTAGTGACCCAAAGTGGCATTTTTTTGCTTTCTGGTTGTAAGATTCAGTTAAAACGTGTCAAATGTGCAGCCTGATTAAGCTCATCATCATCTATAATCACTGTTTAATGGTGGGGTTTGGCAAACATCAGCACTATTATCTAAAACCTGCATCCTCAAAACATGGTTATTTTTAGAGAGCTGACTGACCGATGCCAAAGATGGCAAGCACTCACTTGCTTGGAAATTGTTTAACTGGTAAACCAGAAGCATTTCTTAGCTTTCCCACATCATGTGCCCAACAGCATTTTCATACACTGAACGTGCAGACAGGTTAGAATCAAACTTGCTTGTGAAGGCACTGCAGAGATCTTAATAGATTTAAAACCTAAAGTTTTAATAACCTCTGTCTTCTTTCTTTTCCTTACATAAATGTCAATGTTTTAATCAGTTTTGATCTGACCTAAAGGAGAATGCTGAGAGATTGTTTTAGTTGCAATATTTCAGATAACCAGGTGAAAAACAAGTCTGTTTTCTAAGTTTCAGGCTGTCTCATTTTATCCATGCCTTCAGATCCATGCTTGCATTTAAGTGGCGCAAATGACATCAGACAACTACAGTGTTTACCCTTTACAGATGTCTTCTGCTTCTTTCTTTATAAATGATAAGTGATAAATATTGAGGAGAAGTCATCAAAACCATCTTCGCAATTTAATTTAACCCCTGTTTAATTTTACATTTACTGTGATGTAACAAATTGGTTTTGGTTCAGTTTAATCAGCCAAATCTCTGTACCTGTAAAATCAGGAAATCGGGCATTTTCTCAGTCACACCTCAACGTAAAGCAAAAGTAACAGATAAGAGACAAAGCTATTGACATCTCTCAGTCTGACCAGAGCCACAACATAATTTTATAAGTCTTTGGGACAGTTGACAAATTCAGAATACATCCAACACTTATGAACTTTCGCAGGAGTGGACATCCTTCTAAAATTACTCACAAGTTCATCCATAACCATAAGGTTCC
The DNA here is from genome assembly GCA_033032245.1 of Poecilia picta. NCBI lineage: Eukaryota > Metazoa > Chordata > Actinopteri > Cyprinodontiformes > Poeciliidae > Poecilia > Poecilia picta. The sequence goes on along the minus strand of CM065353.1, from coordinate 13,783,130 downwards.
CCCAAAAAACCAGAACAATTTCTGCAGGCCTGGCTTGCCTCAATAAGAGTAAGTGGCAAAATTGTAATAAAAAAAAATCCCAAAGGCCAGCAAGGCATCATGATTTTTCCTGGGAATTTAGGGAAACATTTTCTGGACTGGTTTGAAGAAAAGTGGAAACTGCCTCTGAGGATTTTTCTGTGTCTGTACTTAAATCGGATGAGAAAATGTTTGATAATGTGAAACATTAAGGTGTGACACCATAGCAGAAGCACAAGACATCTGCAAAGAGGCAAGTACATTCTCAAAGCACTATACATGAATTTCAGTAAAGCACAACCTAAAATCTGAGCCCTCCACTATATGAACTGTTCAAATAAACCAAAAGCTTTTCCACCTATTGTTGTCACTGTACATTAAGGTGCTATCCTACCTCCCCAGCAAAGATTTTGTAGTCCTGTTCAAGAGCTATTTATCATGGAGGAGACACAGAGTAATATATTCAGAGGTTTTTCTGCGCTGCACTCCTGGGTGAGAGTAAACGCTTGTTGTGATTTATGATCGTGTCATGTACTAGAATAGTGATAATATGATGTGGATGACGATGCAGTTAATAATGAAATCTGAAAAACCTTCAGTACAATAAGAAGTCTCTGTTTAAAAATGTGATCAAATTGAGATTTTCCTGTTCATAGTTTGTTGCCTGGTACCAATCGACAGCGGTGTCTCCTGCAAATGTTTGGATCAAGAACCAGGAATCAACCCTTGTTTTCTCTTTCTCTGGTTTTCCTGTGCTGTCCATTACTTTTTTTTTAAACTCCCCAAAGATGGCTCCCCCTTGTGGATTGGCTGACAAAAGCACAAAGAGACTCAAATCACTGTTTTTATCGAGTTCCTCTTTCCCTCTTTCTGACTGCTTGTGTTGTTTGAGATACTGAAATAATTCCTATAAAGCTTTGTTTTTATGAAAAAAATCTGTGAAAGGTTTCTCCTTTTCTTTCAAGTTGACTTTGCTTTATTCCCTACATCACTTCTGCGCTGCGACAATTGCTTGACACCAGGGTTGAGGCCTTACCCATCATGTTTAGAATAGGATAGACTTGCCTTCTGGCGTTGATCTGAAATCAGTGTGTTGTTCTTCACACACATCAGAGTGTGAGGGCAACGTCTTCCTGGTTCGCAAGATTTAAAGAAATCAGTGAAACAGAAAACCGTTTTATTTATTCCCGTTCAAATTTCAGAGTACGTGTTTTACTCATGAAAAGAGCAAACAGTTGAAAGCCACTCGCTATGGGTTTAGCTGTTATCTGCAAGTGTTTACAAAACCCTTGGTTTCCTTTCTTTATCGTGGTTGGCTTGCTATAGTTCATCATTGCTGCTGTGCAGTTTTAGTAAACACCAAATCTGCAGTAGGGAACAAAACAAGATCATTTTAAAATGTTGCCTTTTCTTTGATCTTTTTGTTTTAAATAGTATTAGATTTGATCACTTTACCTTTGTAAAAGTTCTGAATCTACGTTGCTAAAGAAGAGTTCTGTGACAGCAGACCAGCTGACCACATCCCAGCTATTGGTTTTCCTTTTTTCTTTTCTGTCTTTTTCTCTCAGTTCTTCTGAGGCATTACTGAACCACACCAGCTGAAAACAAGGACAGTGCCTTTGGTTTTGTATATGTCGACATCCTCCTTACTGAACGTGAGACGCTGAAACTAAAATTGGCCTCACTGTCTCTTATATCTATTAAAATACTCTGGACATCTGCATTTGTAAATTCAAACAAACCTCTTGACAGCGACATAGAGCTTCACCTTCCACGCCTACAACTGATCTACCACAGTCTGAGTCCTAGATGAGGAAAAAAATGTGTGTTTTCAATCACAGACCTGCTAAATGTCATTCTCTTTTACCAGCTTTAGAAATACATGGCAGCATATTGCTCAGAATAATTTAGATTTTTTATTTAATTGTCAGTATTTTAACCGCTTTCACTCCTGACTTAAAACTTAATGTTCCTTTGTCTGTTATGATAAAGTTTGCCAAGATGTGCACTTTTGTAAACATCAGGCAGCTGTCTTGACGTAGACCTGAGAGCAGATCAATCAGTGAATAAATAGCTGTATCAGCTGCACTCCACTTACTTTTATACTAGAACGTTCAGAAGCTGTCAATGTAGCCCATAAAGATAAAACTATCTCATATTAAATGCCTTTTTTATATATATCTTAATAGCTTAAAGAGATATTCAAGTCAGCCAAAATCAGTAATAGCAAAACTCTAATTTCTTCAGATGTCAATGCCGTGAACACAGACAGGCCTGTATGGATGCTTCCAAAAGCCAAGTGAAGATGATTACTTAAGTTTTGACTTCAAAGTTAAAATACTAGGAAGTTAAAATGTTGGAGTGCAGCAAGTCAGCGTCAGATCACTTCACAAAAAGCCTGTCATCTTAATGATCCTAATGAAAACAATCAGAAACTATGAACAAGACTTTAATGTTCAACCCAGACTGTCTCAAATGAAATATTTATGTATTGTATGTAAATTGAGGGCAGGTCACCCCAAATACCGTAGGATGCTGTTTTGCAAGAGGAGAACAAATACTAATATTGTGCAGTTTTGTACATTGACGCAGGAACACAATGTAAACTTATCAAGTTATAATATTTCTATGAATATTTCCTTATAGACAGAGGGTTTGGCCTGGATCTGTGACTGAAATGTTCGCATTCAAGAAATGCTGAATAAAACATTAAAAATGGATGCCACACAGGTAAAAACACCCTCTTCTTTTCGGATACAAATCTAACCAACACAAAAGACACAACCCAGCCAGTTAATCAAAAATATTTACATTCACAAGTTTATGGGGCGGCGGCTTCAAACAGGCTAAACTTAGCGCCTGTTTCCTTTTGCAGCCAAGAATCAGCTGGCTATGCATTAACAGGATTATTTGTTAACTCTGCATCTCATAGTGAAACAACGTCTCCTGCCACTGCTTTGACCCAACAGGTTCACATGGGGAGAGAAAGGATTGTCTCTGACCAGCAGTGGTTTCGATTTGCAGCTGTGACATTGACTGGGAGACTTGTCATTGCGGGTGGTAGTGACTGTAGAAAGCGTGGCGGGCAGAGGCCACACACATGCACACGCACACATTCTTATAGAAATATTAGTATAGCCGCACTCTCTCCCTCCCTTTGTCCTCTGCAAAGTGGTGATCGCCCCTCCTCTTGATCCCCTGTGTTCCCCAGGGGAGCCCAAACCTGCTGTGCCATCACAAGCTCGTCCCGTTTCTCCTCTCCCTCCCCCCCAATTCCTCGGCCCTAATCTCATCATATCTCATGCGCTCATCTTCCTCACTTCACTTCTCTGCTGTCCTCCTGTAGGACTGCCACACCACCAGGATAAGGTATTGCAGAACTGTGTGTTGATTTCAAGCATGTGACCTTTCTTAAAAAGTTCTCCTTGTTTCATCAGACAGCTCTGTTAAAAATCTGAGCAATCTTTTAGATCAGATCTTCCCCCTTGCAGTGCTATGAAAAATAATTTCCTCCATTACAGATTTCCTGTTTCTGCTTTTTATTCATTTATTTTTTGACGTACTTATATTTCAGATCAGAAAAAGATTACGTTAATTAAAACAAAAAGTAGTTTAATTATTAATGGAAAAAAAAAAAGCAATCCAAAATGGCAAAACCTCAGAACTGGTTTCGCCATACCTTCAAGCGTTTGGGATATCTGTCACTGAGTTTTTTACATCTCTGTGGATGAAGTATGACCCACTCATCTTTGTTCTAATTCAGCCCCATTGGTGGGTTTTCCAGCATAAACACATTGCTAAAGTATGCACTACTTCATACTAACTAGACTCTTTGACAGGTAAAATTTGTTTGGATAGAAGTTTGCTTTTGGGGTTCTTTTAGCCGACTTCCTGTTGGCTTTCAGGTTATGTTTAAGCATCTCAGCTTGGTTAGTGAAAGGACAAAAAATGTGGCTAAAGCAATTAACTTGTGATTTAACAAAAACTTATTTTTATTTTAAGTTATGTTTGTATAAAAAATTCTTGAAGTATTTAAGTGTGACGAAAAAGCAAAAACAGTCTAAATCTGTGAGGGGTCTAGTACTTTTTTACATCTATGTAAGAGGGTAAAAAAAGGAAAAACATTCAAAACCTGCTTCAGATCAAACAAACAAAAATACTTCTCCAGCCCTGAATTCAGTCTTCTCTAAAATAGATAACATCCATGATTTTGAATCCAGCTCCAAGTCAAATCAGAGGCAGAAATAAATGCAAATCAGTTTTTTTTTTATTATGATTTTTCCACCAAGTGTGCACTGCTCAACTGTATCTCAATATGAATCCCAAACCAGAGGGGAATTCAGCATCACATCTTGACAGCAATTAGTGGCACAATCTGTTCCATGCTTGCCGATATAACTAGGCTTCAGACAGATCTCACGCTGAAGCGTTACAGAGTTCCCTACATCTTTATATTATTCAACTGTGGAAGAGAACTAATGCGCACGAATCAGCCTACAAAAACCTGACTTAAGCAGCTGTTTCAATCAAAAAAAAAGAAATAGATACATGAGTTCTCACCTTACTGTGGCCTTTTGTGTAACAATCTGGAGTTGTTTTAATATTATGTTGATTTTGTGTGTATGCTTGCGTGCGTAAGTGTATGTGCGTGTGTGTCCATGGCTTCCTATTTAGGCTGTTGGGAGATATTTCTATCTGTGTTTTTGGCTAAAAATAAAAAAAAATATGAACAAAAAACACAGGAATACAGAAATACATTGTGATGCAAAGACATACAAGGAATAAATTTGGTTTCAATATTTTCCTTTCTTCAAAATACAAACACAACTAAAAGAAAACATATCCTTCAACATTCACCAAAGCCTGTGATGCCTGTTTTAAATATTCGATTCTTGTACAAAAACATATAAAAGGGCAGAAAAGACTTACAGATACATAAAATGAAGTATTGCCTTTGAATATTCTGGAGGGGATGGTTTGGGAAAAAAAGTGAAATGCTTCTTTATGAAAATGTGTATGTTTTTTATTCAATTTTCTAGTAGTTGCAAACAAATCTTGGTGTTTTTTCTCTCCGTGTGTCGTGTGTTGTCTTAATATTTGAATGTATTTTACTGCAGTGCGACTTTGCCAAAGATATCATATCACTTGATTTCTCTTCAACAACCCTTGTTTTACTTTTTGCCCCCGACTGGTAATTGGTTTTACCCCGAAAGCCAGAAATAAATGGTGACTTTGTTAAAAGGCTTATGTTTTCTATTTTTATGGTTATATTATGGTTATTTAATTTCCTGGCTTTGATTTTTACTGTGAAACTTTGAATTACAGTTTGCTTGATGCATCTCTTCATACTCAGTCTGTGTACCTGTCCATCTGTCCACCAGAGTGACTGTTTGTTGGTGAATTATTCCATTTATGTATCAGTAATGTGAAACTGAGAAGTAACTATTTGTAAATATTTGCCATAATTTTATTGGTCCTTCAGAATAAAAATAATTTTTTGGAAGTTAAATGCTCAGAGAGTTATTTGATCAACATTTACAACATTTCTTTGCAACACACAGCAGTGAACAGTTGATCTCTTTCCCTCCTTTTTGTCACCTCACAAATCAGAGTGAGTTTAGCCTCCCGGTGCTGCAGTCTTGGCTGTTGGCCGAGTCTTTGAGATGCGGTGTGTGTGTGTGTGTGTGTGTTGTGTGTGCTTAGGAGAGAAGGAAGTGGGAGAGGGGTGATAATAGGACACAAGCCACGACATGGCAACAACACGCCGCACACACAGAAAACAGCACATCCCCAGCTTGAGACATAGGCTCTGCTGTCCGCAGATTGGGTGTCTGCCCAGATCACTGAAACAGAAACAACTCCTGTGTGTGTATGTGACTTTATTTTGGTTCTTTGCCAACAAACAGATGCCCTGTAAGAGTGTGGAAGAATGCATCACAGGGTGGAGGATTAACACTGAAGACGACCTTTTAACTTTATCCGTATTCCAGCCATCAAGGTTACACCAACCAGGAAAAAAAACCCATAAAGCTTAATAGTTCTTGTTGTTGTCTCTAGCATATCTGTGGTTTGTTTTTGTCATCTTTTATAACAACAAACAATCAGGACTTGGGAAGCTCCAAACAAATAAAATGTTCATAAAATGGTCATCTTAAGTATTGATTTCATTTTGAATTTGTTTTTATGTTGTTTAATTTTCATCAAGAGGAAAAAAGCAACAATGTGGCAGGTTGTGTGTTTTGTTTTTCAACTATATTTGAACAGACAGATTATAGCAATATTGACAATATTACCGAATTCAACTATTGCTATTGAGCGATACAAACTAAAATAGCTAATCTTACAGGCATATCAGATCAAGAGCACAGGATTCTAGCATCTTCAATTCAAAGAAAGTTTAGTCTGTTTAAACCTCACACATTTAGTTCAGCGAAGCGGTGAAAAGTGTCAGCTCCTCTTATCCTCCTGCTGATGACCAGAACATGTACAACTTCAGGCTCTGCCCTGTGAGCCATCAGTTGCAGCTCCAGATCTCCGGCTTGCCCTCCAGTGGAGACCAGCAGCTCCTGAACAGAGAAAAGAATGACCACACCTCAACAATGCAGATTCCAGACAAAAGAAAGACAGAGGCTTCAGAGACAAGAAGAAGATGGCTACAAGAAGATTCTCTGTGAAATTATTTAATTCTAGCTACCAGTGGGCCAGGTTTCGTAATTTTACTCTATCTAGAACATGATTTTTATAATGAAAATGCTTCGAGTAGAACCAAGATTAGAAATGTAAACTAAGATTTAAAAGAATTATAATAAGAAAAGGATGCTTTCTCTTTATGTATCAGTTGATTGTTTGGCAGCAACAACCTAAAGTTGTCATCGTCTGCAGGAGTTCATCACATGGAAGAATGTGATGCTATTCTTATTGATACCATTGCTTTAGTTCATGAAGGTTTTCCGACATTTATGTACAGCTCTCTTTATTTTCCACAGGAGCTTTACAATCAACCTGCAGCCTGAGCCATGACAATTATTTCATTTGCAACCGTTCTGTTGAAGATGCCCATGTTTTTTAGAGAGAATCGTCCTCAGTGGTTTGTCCAAATATTCACAAACAATGTCAGTGTGAGCTGGTGCTTCATTTGTCATATAAATCGTCTTACTAATTTGGAACTTGTTTAAAGCAGTAGGACACCCTCTGCTCTCTGTGCGCTCCTGCCGTAGGTTCAGATTACGTAACCACTAACACCTTTTACCTCTTCTCCTCCATTCATCTCCCCCCTCACACGGCTTCCCATGAAACAGCCAAAGACAGACAACAGCAGTACTTATGGAGGCCAAGAAGTCATGCAAATTAACGTCAGTCAGCGTCTGTATATTTTGGCCCTCCTGAGCCCCTGTAAGGAGGAGGTGCGGGTCCAACTCAGTATAATTGGGCTTCAGATGATTAGCGAAGAGGACCTCATGCAGGAGAGAAAATGGGAGGAGATGCTGAAGATGTATTAGGAGCAAGAGAAAAAGGGATATAAATTAAGCAGGAGGCAAAGCAAAGAGAATCCGACAAATAGCTGAGAGGAAAAGGAAGAAAGAGTGAAATGAGACGACATATTCATGACTTTCTTTGAATTTGCAGTTCTGCAAAATCTTTGCTTTCTTTTCCTACTTAACACTTTGGATGTTCAACCAAACTAAATAAATTAATGGATTCTGATAATCAGTTTTATGATGAGTATAATTTTCATGTGTTTTCTTCATTCTATAATCATGGCGCTCATTATGTTTTTTTTACTGTATTTATTTGCAGATCTGTGAAATACAACAGAAACTCATAGAAACTGTGTTGAAATACACAGGAAAAACTACATCCTGATCAGACAGTGGACACAGCAAATTGAACTCCAATGTAAATAAGTTGGTCTTTAAAATAAATAATTGTACATAAATATGCATGATGGGTGCATTACATTTATGACTGAATTGAAGTCACACTTGCAATAAATTGCATGTAAAATTCATGAACAAAAAAATATTAAAATCAGATATATCTCTTCATATGCAGTTGCTTTCAAAAGTATTCACACGCCTTGAAACGCTTAAGACTTTAAGAAGTGTTAAGCAAAACTATATATTCATCAATAGATCTTCATTATCTGCAACTTACATTAATAAATAAAAATATAAATAAATATATTTATAAATATATATATAAATAAATTTATAACATAAATCAAAAATATATACAAATTTGTGGTTGTAAAATGTATCAAAATCTGAAAAAAGGAAGATGTATCCAAACTTTTGACATTTTATTTAATTGATAGCTTCCTTCCATCTACCCTGACCTGTCAACTTGACATGATGTGCCACAATCTAATCTCCCTTGATAAAAGTAACCTGCTTTATCATTGACAGTTAATAAGGCCATAGATTAAAAATGTGAACACTAGTAATTTGTACTGTAAAGAAAATAGGATTATTCCACCATGTAGCCAGTTTGCAATATACTGATTCTGTTCAAAATGAGCCAGGAAGGCAATCTTGGTATATACCATAAATTATATGTAGTTTGCCAATTCAACAACAGGTTAATTTCTATTAAGTCACTGTGGTGTGCAAATAAAAGACGAAAACAAATAAATCCCACAAACATTTGCAACCTGAGCAACTGGCCTGGCCAAGTTAACAACTTTCTAAGTGGTTGAATGGAGCCAGTTGAACTGGTTCAGGCTCAGGATGATTCTTAGGTGCCTCCCTTTTGAGGTTCTCTGGGTTTATCCCACTGGGATGAAACCCCAGGGCAGACATATAAAACACTGGAGGGACTGCAAACCCCTTCTGGAAACAACTGAACCTGTTGTTTTAATAGATGACAGTGATAAAGGAATCTTTAATTTGTGAACATATCTCTCTTTTTTTCTTTTCTTTTTTTTTTACTCTTTTGTCTTCTAATAGTGTGTTTTGTGACTCTGCAAGTTATGCAGGTATTTTTGAAAATCCATTCACATGGCAAGCACACACACAGTCTAGTTGCCAGCAGATCTAATAAAGTGAAAATCTCTGACACACATAAAGCAAAAGAAATCTGGTTTGACCTTTTCACAGAAGGCTTTTGAACCTCCCACAATGAACCTCTACATGTTTCTCATTGTCCTCTCCGTCACAATCCGTGTTCATGATCACTCTGTCTTACACAATTCACACAGAGCTGCAAAACAGTTGTACTAATGAGCAGGGCATGATCAAAGTGCTTGTGTTGAGGATCTCTGAGCAGTCTGAAGTGACGACACGGGTTTCCGTGTTTTTGCTGCTCGGCCCATCACTCAAAGCCTTGCCCTCTCACAGATATTGCATGTTACAAATGCCAGATCTTGGTTGGTGTGTACGTATGTGTGTGTGAATGGATGTTGGACCACTGACAGGCATGGAAGCAGCTTGTTGAACTAATAGCCTAACTAATGTGTCGACATTCCCCCTCCTCCTCCACCCTCAACAAAAAACTGACATCGCTACTATATGCTGAAAGATGAGGGAGGGAGGAGAGGGATGAAACGGGAGAAAAAAGAGGATGGAAGTGGCTTGACAAGCGGCAGACCCCATCGCCCTCTGGTCTGACTCTGTCTATCTCCCCTTTGCTCCCAAAGGGTTTGTCTCTAAGGATAGTGCTATGATGAATAGGCCTGTCTAGGCTAACACAGAGGAGACCAATTAGAGAAAGAAAGAAGAAAAAGAGGAAGAACAGAAAAACAAGGAGAGAAACGGAAGCAAGGCTAGGAGACTGAACGGGAAAAAAGAGGAAGCAGACATATGGAGGAGATGGGATTCAGGAGAGCTTAACATAGTGTATGCTGGGAGAATTGCTGTCCATGTGTCCGGGGGCCTCGGTGGGAGAGCTGTCAGAGCTGAGGGAGTAGATGGGTGAGAGAGTCTGGCCTCCTAAGTCTTAACCTCCTTTGTCTCTGCAAGGGAGTCTCTGACAGCACAGATGCACAAGAAGGACCTTTCACTGATGTTCTGAGTTTCTTCTCCCTCCCTCCTTCATTCAACCTTTTACATAAACACTTAGAAAACAACTCCTATATCTCTCAATTAACTAAGCCTTCAAGCTCAACAAATAACTTTGTTTTCTTACTTTCATTGTGAAGTGGAAAAGAAGAAATGATAATAAACCTTCTGAAAAATTAGACAAAAGATCTGCTGAAAACGTCTTATTTGTTTGGAAAAACAGTGTTTGAATCGTTCTTGGTTGACCCCTCCCCTGAAGCCATCTTTGCCATTAGAAACCATTGGGTCTCTAATGGCAAAAATTAAAACAAAATAATATAAAATAAAAAAATAATAGCCATCAGGATCGCTGGAGTACTCAAACCCCTCCACCACGTTAAGGTGACGATTCTCCGGAGGGGTCCTCGGCGAACCCCATCAAATTAGTCATAAAACCAATTTGATGACATCCCCCATCCTGAGCAAGCCCATGGCGACGGTGGAGAGGAAATCTCTGTTTGAGATGAGAGAAAGCTCCAGCAGAACCGGACTCAGGACGGGCAGCCATCTGCCTCGACTGGCCGAAGAAAAAGATGATAGAAAAGAGACACAAACACAATGCCTTTGTCCTGCGGAAACACAAAACACAAAGTTAGCAACAATATTGATACATGATGGGTGTGAAAGTGACAAGATGCAAAATTGAAGAGAAACTCAACTGTGCATGATAAGGATGGGAAGAAATCCAGCAGCAGAGCAGCACACTGTGGAGGCCAGGAGGTGTGAAGAGAGGGACGGCAAGGAAGAAACAGCCAGCTCCAGATCCACAGCACCATAACCTGTACATAGACGAATCAAAAAACACAAACACAGGACAACAAACAAAACCCAGGCAACACTCTCCAGCACCCAGAACTATTAACAACCAGAGTAGACAAACAAGCGTGCCAAAACCAGGCCAAATACCCCAACCAAGACGGCCAGCCATGAGGGACCACACACAGAGACAGAGCACAATAGAAGCAAAGAGCAGAACTTCACCCCAACAAAAAAATTCACAAGTCAACCCAGCGCATCATTTGCTAGGTGGACACCATGCAAAGGAAAAAGCACATCAAACCACCCAGACACTACCAAATCACCAGTGTAGAATCAGAGCACATAGGGGTTGGACAGCCTCTGGGTATCGGAGCTGTCCCCGATACTCAAGGGCTATCCAGATACCCAGGGGTTGTCCAACCCAAGGCAGCTTGGGTTGGACACCCTGATGTGGGTGGTTGCGGGTATGTGTTCAATCCATGATTGTTGAAGATATGTGTGTGTATGTTACATCAATTGCTCTCTAAAGCTAACCTTTATTTTTGTGGATAAGCAGATCACCTGGAAAAACCATTGAATCTAAAACAATCCAATTATATAAAAACATTAAAATTCTCTTATGAACGTTCAGTTTAGTTGTATCCATCCATCAATCCATTTTCTTTTGCTTTTCCAAGGTTTGCGAGCAGTAGTAGCAGCCTAAGTAGAGAGGCTCCTCTAGACATGGAGAAGTAACAGCTCTAATCTGAGTCCCTCCCGGATGACTGACCTTCTTGCCCTATGTATAAAGCACAGCCCAGTCAACCTGTGGAGAAAACTCATTTTGGCCGCTTGACCCCAACTTCATGAAGGAAGAACCAGAGATCAACTGGTAAATCTAGAGCTTTACCTTGTGAGTCAGCTCTATCTTCACGATGACAGACTGGTACAGTGCCTGCTTTACTGCAGACACTGCATCAATCCACCTATTGATCACCTGCTCCATTTTTCCCTCATTCATGAACAAAATCCCACGACACTCAAACTTCTCTAACACTGGTCATACAGTGGCCTAACAGGTCACTCGTCCTAGCTGTTTCACACTCGGCTGCAAACTGCTCCAGTGAAAGCTATAGGTCACGCCCTGATGACGACAATAGGACTGCATCTTCTGCAAAAAGCAGAGACACAATCCAAAGGCCACCAAAACGGATACCCTCAACTCCTCGGAAGCACCTAGAAATTCTGTCCATAAAAGTTATTAACAGAATCTGGGCAACCTTTGCGGAGGCCAACTCTCACCAGAAACAAGCCCGACTTACTGCTGGTAATGAAGACCAAGCTCAGACACCCGGTCATACAGTGACCTAACAGGTCACCAATCCTCATCCTAGCTGTTTCACACTCGGCTGCGAACTGCTCCAGCGAAGGCTGTAGGTCACGCCCTGATGACGACAATAGGACCGCATCTTCTGCAAAAAGCAGAGGCACAATCCTAAGGCCACCAAAACGGATACCCTCAACTCCTGGGAAGCACCTAGCGATTCTGTCAATAAAGGTTATCAACAAAATCTGGGCAACCTTTGCAGAGGCCAAGTCTCACCAGAAACAAGCCTGACTTACTGCCGGCAAAGCAGACCAAGCTCTGACATCCACTGGGAGGGCCTAGAGTACCTCCCAAACGGTTCCCAGAGGGACTCAGTCGACCGCCTTTTCAAAGTCTACAAAGCAAATGTAGACTAGCTGTGTGAACTCCCATGCACCCGCCAGTAGCCTGCTGCAGGTGTAGAGCTGGTCCAGTATTCCATGACCTGGATGAAGACCTGAATTCGAAGTTCAACTATCCAAAGGACCCTTGTTCTCCATGAAATTTTCAAACTCCTCCATGCCCGAGTTTCCACCCCGGCAACCACCTGAGCCGCATGGCTACATAACTACAGTTTAGTTGTAGTTATAATAAAATGCCAGTTGAAGTGGCTCGGGCATATGGTAAGGATGCCTCCTGGACGCCTCCCTGGTGAGGGAGGGCCTCACCGAGGAAGACCCAGGACTCGCTGGAGGGACTATGTCTCTCAGCTGGCCTGGGAACGCCTTGGGGTTCCCCTGGAGGAGCTGGAAGAAGTGACTGGGGAGAGGGAAGTCTGGGCCTCCTTTCTGAAGCTGCTGCCCCCGCGACCCGATCCCAGATGAAACGGAAGAAAATGGATGGATAGCGCATGTAGTGCAGATATGCAAAATATCTATTAATGAAATGGATGTTTACACCTATGAATATTTTTCTACCCACAGAAAACCAGACCTTTTACCTGCTTTAAATACTTAAAATGACTAAAATCCTGCTTTTGCTGCAACAGTTCCCACATTAAATGATGTCATCAAAGACTAACCAATCAGGCTCATTTCTATTTAATGACTTAAGCTCAATGAGCTAATTGATAGCTAATTTTGTAGTCAGTTAATTGAACGGATGAATGGATATAACGTTCCACACTGCAAATCTTGGGCCACACTATAAAAGACGTTTCCTAAAGAGAAAGGGATTCAGGATTTCAAGAGTAAATAAAAACTTTCTGCTCAGTCCATTGAAGGAGAAATGGAGGAAAAACATTGTCATCCTTTATGTGGCTGGAGAATATTTTCTTTGTGCAATATTCCAGTGCTTTTAAATCCAATTCTCAAACTGAAACTGGTTCATACCAAGTATAAAACACCCAAACAGGCTCAGTGGTATATGTAGTAAAATTCAGCCAGAACATTTAAACCTGGACACTGTAGAACATAAACAGTAGCTACACCAATGCCAATGGATGGTGCAACACAAAAAAGCAAGCTCATCGAGGCTGATCCATAATATTAAATAAAACATGTTTATCATGTTTAATTATTTATGGTGATTTAAAAAAAATATATTGCCACAGCAGATGGCCAGATGCTGTCAGTTCCAGTTCTTGAGGACCAGTGCCCAGCTAGCCTTAGCATTTGTGGCATTCTCCTGGCTCTGATTGGTTGTTTCTGATTGGTTAGTGCTATGACCACCAGAAGGCAGAGGAACATTAATTTATTCACAGATTGTCTTATACTGTCACAATGTAATGTTAATTTAAAAAAAAAATATGTAAAACAAACTATTTTAAATAAAATAATTTTCACAATTATGTTGTGAAAAGAAAATACAGGTGTGTACTGTGCATATTGTGTACTATGGTCACAATGTTGTAGGAGCTCATCATTCAGTGCATGAATGGGTGATTGACCATTTACCATGAGATTCAAACACATTCTTGGAAAGGGTGCCAAAGTCACATCCACTGTCATGAGGACACGAAGCACTGTGGGTTCTCTGCTCTTTATCGCTCATTATCATCTTGGATTTCCAGAAGAGCCTCGAACAGACACATTAATCCTGATAAATTTACCTCTGTCTTTACCTCCCTAAATTGAATGGAATTCCCATTTGCAGGCTCCAGCAGAACTAGATACAAAGCTAAAGACCAGTTAGCATAGCCACTAATGTTGGCAGATAAACAGTTGCTGGAAGTTGCTTCTTTGCCATTTGCACATTTAGCAGCATTGTTTGGCAGCACTAAGATCCTTCTTCTGGATCCGATTGGCTGCTTTCGGCTGGGTGAAGTACATTTCTTCAGACGGCAATAGTAGCTCAGGGAGGAACTCCATCTTTTCACAGATTATGTCTCCTATAGTGTCAACAGTTTGAACAAATATGAAGGAAACATGTTTTTGTAAAAGTGCAGCTTTAAGGATAATTGTTTTTTTTTCTTTTAAACTTTCTGACTTGGGTCAAACATTTTGGGTTTCCTTCCACAAACCTCTGAAAAGTTAAATGACAAAATATAATTAATAAATTATAGCTAGCCTATAGATATCAGACACAATGTTTTAGTGGGATGATTAAACACCAGTAACCCATTTCCACTGGTAGCCACACTTCTAAAGCAGCACACTGTCTCTGCCATGATTTACAGATCATCTGCTTTGGAAGTTGACCGATTTGACCTTTCCCTGCAATCTCTCTTGTTGGTGTTTATCTTAATTCCACATAGGAATCCTAACCTTAAAACCTTCAGAACTGCACCTCCTTTTTTTCTTTTTAGCAAAGTCCCATCTGGACTTTCTGTTCTTGAGACCTGAGGCATCACTGGCTTCTTGCAGTGAAACGTGTGCATTCGTTCTCATAACATTTCCTCTCCAAGGACCAGGACACCCTGGTCTCTTGAAGAGTTTTATTCTCTTCATTGGATGTTGGGACATGGTTTGTCTTCCCCAGGACCTCTGGTTATACATCACTCAACAACCAGGCATTTTTGTTTTTGCATTGCTGAGTTCACAAGTGCATTTTTTTTCTCAGAACATTTCAGATTGCACTACCAGGATTCCTACATTTTATCCCATTATTTCTTCTGCATTCACAGCTTAAAGCCATACATGTTTTTCATGGCCACACCTTTTCATGAAATAGCTTTTGGATCAACTGTCAAATAACTTCTGGTCCACTAAAAATTAGACCGTACATAAAATATATGTATAACTTCAAATTAAAGCTATAGTCTCGACTTAAAGTAATATTTAAATAAGTAATTGATTGCTCCAGTAAATATGCCCAAGCTTACGTTGGCCAAACTGTAGAGTGTATGAAAATATCTGGTTTTAGGTGTATGCAATAAAGGACCTTATAGTTTTAAACATCAACTTTTCAATCTACATGTCATGGGGTTTTGGAAAACAGTCCAACCTCCCCTCATCCATCTCACACAAACATTTGATGAATACTCTCCCCTACATCCCCTTCCAGAAGAAAGGACCACTCGTTCTCTTGTTCCTCCAGACAATCCGCGTTCTCAATTTCTCATCTGCGAGACAATTACAAACACCCTGCTCCCCGTTTATCACCAACAATTAATCGGCATGGATGCACAGAGGGGCAGAAGAGGAGACGGCGGCTGGAGTGGGAGGAAACAAATCTGAGTGGAATGAAGTAGAGCCAACAGTGGCAAAGACAGAGGGAGGCTGACAGCACAATTAGGGTTTTTAATTCTCTGCTTGAGTAGGCCAGGCCAGTCTTTATGCTAATTAGGACGCCACGGCCATGTAATAAATCTCTATGATCCAGCCTCATTTCGCCCGTCGTTCCGTCTCACTCAGACGAGCTCATACCTCAGCCCACAAACTTCCTTTTACTTCCAGTACCTACATGTTTACTAGTAATTCCGACAGCTTGCATTAAATTGTTGAACTTCCCTTCATTGCTGTCCTGAGAGCCCCAGTTGGTCTGCTGTTTAGTGGTTGGGCAAGCACCCAGTGCTTCGGCTCAGGGCCTCCACCACATGTAGTTTCCCTCCCGGTTAACTCGCTTTATTAGTGTTTTTCAAGACTCTGGTTTGCATGTCCTGCATTGCTGGACTCCACCATGTAAACACGCAAACATTAAAAAGCACTGACGCAGTGAATGCTCAAGATGTAGTCGTTTTCCTCCCTCTTCCTTTATCCTCTCATCTCCATTTGACAGACATGCCTAATGATAACATCTCAGGGGGGGAGAGAGGCAGCGGGCAAACTGCACAACAATCCGCAGATAATTGGGAGGCCACATTTAAGGATGACGAGAGAGATAGATAAGTGGACAAAGGGTGGGCGTTTGTTACAGTAGCAACTGGTATATATATATTTTCACCCTCATTTAGATCACAAGGACTCATTCTAGTATCCTTTATTTTTTTTCCTTTATGAAATGTCTCAAAGCCAATTTAACCATAGAAAACATGTTAAAAATATACCGGTTTCCCATTCATTAAGTAAATGAAGGTGAAGCGAGGTTCAAAGCAATCGAAGTGTTGTTTTTCCTCAAATAAATCCACTACAGCATGATTTTCTTCACAGAAATCAGCCCTGCTGAACAATTCTGTGGCTGCCACTTCTGAGACGGCCTTCAAGTCTCTTCTGTTGGATCCATGCCTTCATGTTATTCCCCTTTGACCCATCAATATCGCCTCCGTCAGGCTTTTTGTGTCGATTTAGGGTCACAAAGGCCATTGCACCTACAACCAGAGCCATGTGAAGCAGGTACAGGCCCACATGGAGGCATGAAAGCATTAAGGAGGTGCAGATTGTGGCAACACACCAAGGTCCAGCCAGGAGCAGCAGCAGGGAGTGATGAAGAGCGCTGATCACGAGAGCCGGTAGGGAGACGATGAACCTGAGCAGCGTAAAGGCCATCCAGGAATACAGAGACAGAGGTGATAACAGGAACGATACCGCCGCCTCGCTCATGGATGCTGCCTGCAACATACAAGTGCAACAAGCAGATGTGATAAAGGGGATTGACAAGAGATTAACAGTCATGTATAGACGAAAAGTAGGACTGTGTCCGCAATTCTTTTAGAGTACAGCCCGAAGGTTTTAGTCTGATTCCAAGACAGATCTTTTTTTCTGAAGGCCTTCCAAAATATTTCTTTGCTCTTCAGATACCCGTTTTCAGTCCAGACAGGTTATACTTGAATGAGAATCCAAGTTCACTACCTTATTCTGCCACCGGTTGGTGTAGCTACCGTCTCTTTTTCCTCCTATACTTGTGAACTTTGCCCCCAATTTGATTTCAACATTCAAGGCCTTTGCCACTTTTTTCCATGATTGCACAAGGCAATGATCTCTTCTGAACTCTTCTGAAAATTCTTGAGCTACATTTCAAACATGCGATGAAACGTCTGAATCAGGAAATTCAGTTTCAACAACAGATGCAAGTGATGAAGTCCTTGATTGGCTGATTCCACACCTAATGTTTGAAACCTGCATCCTGAGGAAACCAATTTTTAGACAATAGTAGTCGCTGAAATTTGGATTTAATCCTACCAATATTAGTTTTGACTATTTAAAAAACGCTTTTGTGTAACTTATTTCATTGAAAAAAGTTAATTTTCCCAGTAACCCCATTTTCCAGGGTGTGTTTTAATAAACACAATACACCTCTGCAGACTAATATGAAAATCATAATGCAACATTTAATTCATTCAACATTAAACTTTACATAAATATCCAACCACCCTGCATTTAAATGTCAAGGACCACCAGGAGATTACAGGAAGGTTAAAATAAAAGCTTAATTTTGTGAAATAAAGTCTTATGATTTTCCTTAATTTCATCCTTCATTTGTCTGAAGTCTTTAAAGAGAAACTTTAACCTACCTCACAAACATTTCTGTTGCTAATGGACTTCTGAGCCGACTGTAGCCCTGCAAAAATCAGCAGTGTGAAGAACCACCGTCAGGAAGTAGAAATAGCTAACAAATTGTCTCGCCTTTAAACAAAAATATTCAAACTTACACAGGAAGAGAATAATGAGAGAAACTCCCAGAAAAAGCCTCATTTTGCATACAAGTCCTTAGAGGTACAAACCTGTGAAAGAGCAAATAAAAAGTCAAACACAAAGTTGAATTAATCACCTCCAGCTTTAACATGTGATAATATCATTGACTTCAGTTTAAAATGAGATTAAATTAATATAAACTATTCACCCAACACTGCTGCAAAAATGTGAATGCTTCTACGCTGACTCTCACGACACTGCTCTATAGTCTACAGGTTTATTCAGCTAATCCTCTTTCTGAGGGACACAAGTTCTTTTGTTCTGCACTCAGTTTGGGATTGTGAGCACCACCTGTTTAAGGGGAGGTACTGGAACAGGACTCATTTCATTCCACCCTCTTACAAGATTTCCAAGAAAGAAAACTTAACACTGCATAAACTAAAACTCAAATCCAGGCCAGAGTTGTAGGAAACCTTCACCTCGCACCCGTCAGTCTCTAATTAAGGTTAATTTTTCTCTCCTTATTAGCAACTGAACCCACAATTACCCTCCTGCCCCCTGCTGAGACTTCAAGGAGAACCTGCCACAAATGAATGCTGATCACCTGCATCACTGCCTGTCATGACTGCATGGCACTTTCTCTTCAAAAACCAGGGAGGGAGGTTTACATTTCTGCTGGTTCCATTCAAACCAGAATCAGTTTCTTTGGAGTCCATTAAACTTTTTAAAGTCTAATTACAAAAAATAGTCATGAAATTCTGATTTTGAAAAATAAAAATGATGCTTATAACAAAACCAAATCTTTTTTGAACACTGTATTTTTGTATCATCATGAATACCTAAAATATTTGTGATTAGGTGTTGATTAAACATGGATGCTCTAGCAGCAAACTCATTCACAAATCCTTGTGTTAGGCCCCCAAACATCTGACCCAGTTACTGTAATTCAGTAACCACACGCATTAATGACTTAGTGGCACAACAAAGTATTAAAAATATTAATTTGAATAACTAAAATCACAAAGATTCAGAAGCTAATTTGGGGGGACTTGAACACAAATGGAGGAATTAAGAGATAGTTACACAAAAATTGGATGATCAGAATATCACCGTGCAGAAACCACTGATCCCCTGACTTCCAATAGAAAAACCTAAGAGGGCAGATTAATAATCTCAGTCATTTAACTCAGTAAAGGAAGTGTATTTATTTAGCTTCTTTAACAATAAAAATGACAGTGAAAATGAAAGACAAACAGAAATAAAACAAGACATTTATAACACTGCAAAACAAAGAGACAACTGGAAACACATGTAAATTAATGATGGTAAATTAATAATGCTCGTTTATTGAACTGTTGCTCCGTTAAGGGTGGAGAAACAAATTAAATATATTCAAAAACAGCTGAAAGGTGTGGAAACCAAAGTTCTGCTGCATTTCATACATTAAGACAATTAGAAGAAAAACTTTAATCTTAATTATTAGAGAAAGCGTGGATTAAGATCTTCTACATAAACTAATATATTACACAAGCCTTACATGGCTGACCTACAGATATTAATGTGCACATCTTTGAATTAAGATATACAACACTGATCAATTATTTCAAATTTTCAACAGACAAAAAAGGGTCTTTTGTGTCGCTAACAGACAGCAATACAGCTAAAACGCTGCTTAGATGCTGGACGTAGACAGGATGTCCTCCACCAGATGCTTGTAAACCCATGCGTCTCCCTTCAGCCTCTGCCGCCGCACGCCAACGACCTCCGGCCTCTGCAGCAGGCACACCTCCAGCTCAAACGCCATGGCTACCTTTCCAGAATCATTCCAGGTCTGACACTTCAGGGTGTATCTGCAGAACACGCAGAGCAAACGTCAGTGTAGAAACAGAAGAATCGGTTTAAAGAGGAGGAGCAAAAAAATAAAAATAGACAGAAATGCATCTTCTTACCCCTTCTGCGTGAAGTCGACGTTTTTCTCTGGCAGGACGGAGAGGATCTGGTTTAACACCTGATCGGGATTGCTCTGACTAGTTAGGGTGACGTTATATTGAGCCTTGAAGAAAATAAAAGTTATGGAAATTTAAATTTACCATCTGAATATTATCTTGTGGCATTTGCAGATGGTTGATGCAAATTTCTACAGAGCTCTGCCACTTCTGTATACGTGTACTGCTGTTGTTTTACATACCTTAATCTTCCTTGGCGTCTCTCGCAGAGCTCGTCTTTTGCTTGGGGTCAGCATCGTGATGACCTTGTCTAGGCCCCTTTCCAAGGAGCCAAACATCTTCCCTCCTCGCTTTTTCTTCCCACTGTCTCCTGAAGCAGCCATGTCCAAAGATCTGGACCTGGGCAGCAACCATGGGATCACTCAACATCGACCCTCCACCTGTGTGAGTCTGAGTGTTTTTTAAGCTACAGTTACTGTGTGATGAACTCACCTTCGCTCTGGACTGAAGGCCAATACTTCCAGATTTGCAGAATCATTCTCAGTGGCTCTATTCTTGTTCTGCTCCTTGGATGAAATCTCACAACCTATTGACAGCCAAGAAAATATGGCAAGACGGGTAAATAAATTTCAAAGCCAAGTTATCCACCAGCATGACCACCAGTCATTTTTTAAGGTTAAGTAATTTACTTGTGGGAAAAAAGCAACACATTTTAGACTACTGTAAACCAGAAGCAAAACTTCTGAGGTTAACTAATAGGAACAATTATACCAGTTTGGTTACAGGACCTCCTGCAGAGTGAATTAGCCACTAAGGCAGTGTTTCTCAACCCTGGTCCTCACGGCCCCCCTGTCCTGCATGTTTTAGGTATTTCCCTTCTGCCACACACCTGAATTGTACCTCTGGGTGATTAGTAGGCTTCTGCAGTACTTGATGGTCATGCAATCATTTGAATCAGCTGTTCTGGAATAGAGGCACATCTAAAACATGCAGAGCAGGGGGGGCGCTGAGGACCAGGGTTGAGAAACACTGCACTACGGAAATCGTCCTTTGATGCTTTAGGGAATTGTTTACCAAGTTTTGTGATGTAATGTGAAGCAAAATTTTCAAGCACGGTCTTGGAAATGCATCCTCAGCTGTTCTTGAAAGAGCAAACCAAGAGCTACGCTTTGTTTTCTCACATTGGTGACTGATCATATGTAATAATCAAGAGAAACGACTAAACAAAATAAAAAATATTCTAGTTAAAACAGCTAACGTTACAACCAAATGTCAGTTTTTCCAGGATGTAACTTCAGGTAGTTGCATTTTTCTTACAACTATGGCCCCATTTAAGAGGAAATAAACAGGATTTTAAAAACAATTGACCAAACACCTAATTTTCTTCTTTGCGCAAGTCCAACTTAATAAAATAAAGTTGTGAGTTTTAATTTTTCCACTCTTTCACCCAATGCAAACTTTAATAAAACTGTAGATAAAATTATCAGACATTGTGAAACAATGACGCTCAATAAAGTATTGGATTAGATGTGAAAATGTTCAGGTGAAAACCTTTTACGCTTATGGTTAAAAACTGTGTGGCTCTGATAACAAAACCTAAAAACGAGCAACACGGAGCGCTGGGCTTTAGTGGCAAGAGAACACATGTCACTACAGCCCATGTGGGACAGTAAGCAAAGGGAGGAGACAGCTACACCTGTCACAGCACGCGCCTGGGGACGGACATACACAGACCACTGAGTGTGTGTGTGTGGACAAGGATGTCACCAGCAGCACGTCCACACTATGCCAGCAAAACAAGAGGCAGCGCAAAGAGTCGCGGCGAGCTGAGCACAGAGGATTCAACATCCGCTGGGTCAAGATGCCGCAAGTCAGCCGGCTGTTGGCCGAATTTCTGAAGAACTAATGAGGCTGGACGTCTGAGCAGAGAAGACACTGTGACAAATAATTAGGATTCTCCGTTCATATTAGTGCCCTTCATTTACAGATAAGTGACAAATAATTAGCTTCCTGATAATAACCTCACCTTTGAGTTGACAGTGATAAGTGGATGTGTGGGTCCGTTTTTCAGTGGCCGTAATGACAGCTAAATTATTGAAATATGAGTGGCTTTTGAATAAAAAAAACAAGGCCAATAAATGATTTTATTACCAGAAGACAATTTACTTGCAAATGTGCGGCATGTGGTCGTGGCACTTGCGATTATGAGAGCAGCGAGAGGCCGAGGGAATAGGATAAATGAAAGAGGGGGATGTGGAGAGGACAGTTCATTAATGTAAATTTAATCTAATGTGGAGTTTACTTCAACCCCTTGTTAGGAGGAACAAACAATTACTGTACAAAAACATTTTCTGAGGTTCTGTATTCAATTACTTTCGCTGGTTTACCAACAATAAAACTCCACTTGCCTTTAGGTGTGGCCACACTGGCTTTGGCGCCGTTGCAGTTTGTGTTCTGATTGGGTGTGTTCAGCACGTTCTTGTTGAGTCTATTCTTCTTACTGGATGCAGGGGTCCGGGGGTGAGGCAGAGCAAATACATCGACTCCTTTCTCGTCCCCAATGTTCTCCTTGTTCTCCTGGTCCCGTTCCTTCCTCTCACGGTGTTGTGGCGTCACCGAGCTTCCTGCGGTCGGGGTGAACACATCTCTCTTTTCCGCTAATGGTGATGCGAGTTTCTTCAGAATCATACAAACAGAATTTTTTTTTATGATGCCATGTTCAGGAGTCAATATTTAAACTGTGGTGTCGTCTCATGGTGGCAGAAATGTGCTTTTTCCACATTTTGACACTTTAGACCACTTTTCATGGTATTAGTACCAAGAAAAAAAATTTTCCACTGGATACTTTTTCTGTTTTTGCTTTGAAAAAAATAAATGAATAATAAAAAGACACACACACTTAAAAAATTTGATTATGTTTGAAAAATGCTCCTGTGCTTATATAGTCTTTGTGTTCACTGTCCAGTCACTTTTATGCAGGAGAAGTAGCATTGGCCAATAACAGTGCATGGATCAGCCAGCGAGCCATTGACTGTTTTACTGCTGTATTTTATGGGCTAACATCTTTACTGTCTGTGTTGATGCCACATTTTCTAAAACTACTTAATAAAAAGTTTATAGCAACAATAACAAAGATGACAACTGAGGTAACTGCCAAGTGTGTCATTGTCTGAATTATATATAAAATATATATTTTCTTGCAGTTAAAGGACTGAATGCATTTGGACAGACTTCATGAGCCAAATACATACAATGGACATGGACATTCCTCCTTCTCATTTTGTTCAGGTAAAGGCTGTGAGCTTTAGGATCTGACTTTTGCTGCAGGATTGAAAATCGCACAAGATCTGTGATTTCACAAACCTTGGAAGATGTGAATGACTAATTCGTCAATGAAGTGGGGTTTGTGGTTGCATGTTCATTGCTAAAGGGTAAAGGCTCTGCTGCCCCCTTTTACTCATCCGGTTTTTTATTGTGCATCTACTCCACTGCAGATGTAAAGAAAACTAAAGATATCTCACTCGTACCATATCTTTGTTTTCGTCTCGCCGACCTCTGCCTGCTTGCGTTTTGTGCTGTCGAACTGACATCCAGGGAGAATCATCAATGTAGTCGGAGCAAAAGTCCAAAGACCCGATAATGACAGCGTCTTCGTCTTCACTGAAGTGAAGAGCTTCTCTTTTCTGAAAGCAGGGGGAAAAAATCCTTAATTACATTTTTATTTTGAATAATTAAGTAAATTAAATTAGGATTGTTTTAACTTAATATCCAACTTTGTGATGTTCTAAAAATAGCTGGTCAGGTCCTGCATGTTACCTGCAGTCCTTGGTGCAGAGGAGAGACCTCACAGAGGCGCACCTCAGGGCGAAGGCGAACAGGCTTCCCCTTCTGCTTCTTGGACAGCAGCAGCAGGTAGGTGGCTGTGACCTGATCGTACTTCCACTGTGGGAGGTCAAATTGATTAAGCTACACATCTAAAGGAAGCTGCGAGAGTCTGTCTTCACACACTAGAGGAGCCGGCAACGCAATCATAAAGCAAACAAACAGTCACAAGCTGGGAGGCACAAGTATTAGTACACACACACACACACACCTCCTTCACCAGCGCTGCGGTGCTCTCTCGTGATCGCTTCATGTTTACCGCCATCTCAGTGATACAATCCTCATCTATATAGGCAATCTACAAGAAAAAGAAAAAAGAAAATTAAAATCTGAATGGGTCGGTGGTTGGGTGAGAGACTACATGTTCTGAACCAAATTAAAAGTGTCCTCATTTAAAGTCTGCTTCATTAAAATCAAGAGTTTGTAACAGATTTGGTGCTTTCTGGCTGCCTGTACCGGCTGTCTGCTGAGCCATTCTACGGGGCTGTTGTAGTCCTTCATCACCCAGGGATGATCCAGAAGCTGTCTGACCGTCAGGCGACGCTTGGGGTCCACCTAGAGGGCATGCGCAGAAACAACACCTCAGCAGGCAAAAACAAACCCCTGGTCTAAAGGCTGCATGATATTTTATGTGAACATTCGTGTCTCTATTTTAAAATCATTTAGTAACTTCACAGTGCCTTTCAAAAGTTGCCAAATCTTTCATTTTATTCACATCTTGTCACGTTATATCCATACACCCTAATGTTCTTCTATTGGTATTTTATGTGACAGGACGAATCTATGCAGAAAATAATTGAAGAAAAATTATACATGATTTCTGATTTTTTTTTTTTTTTTCAATAAAAATCTGAAAAGTGTAGCTTGCATTTGTATCCAGTCGCAGTGAGCAAAGACTTTGGTGAACCACATTTTATTGCAGTAAGACACTGTTTTGACACAACATCATTTCCTCATTACTCTGTTCAAAACATCTCATGTTCAGTTCAAATTTGATGAGCAGAGTCTGTTAACATCAGTTTAAACAAGTAACTGGATTGACTGAGCCGTTACATGTTATGTACTCATGTAACCAAATCCGGTCCTCGAGGGCTGGTGTCCTTGAGCTTTTAGATATTTCTTTGTTTCATAACTGAAGAACTTGGCTACACGCTGAAGACGTAATTTAACCATTTTAGTCATGCACAGGACCAGCAAAATAACAGACATGTGCTGCTGGTTGAGTTTTCTAGGCATAAGTTTCAAATTCACTTATCCTTTTTGTCACTATTATCCACTCCTTTGCTTCAGAAATCTCAAAATATACTAGAGGTTTGTGCTTAAATAGGACAAAATATGACAAAGTTCAAGGGATCCACTATTGTGTATGACAACAAAAGTCAACAAAACCAGAGGGCTAAATAATTTTAAGTTCTTCGATTTATTCTATAAACACTAGAAAACCATAGCTAAGAAAAAATAGAAAAATAAAAACAAGTATGAAGCAGCCACAGTAAATGCACACCTGCATCATTTGGTTGAGAAGGATGACGCTGCCTGGTGAGAGCCACTGTGGGTTGTCATATTTACCCCTCTGGAAAAAGAAAGCTCAGGGTTAAAAGTTATTAAAATTAACCTAATGGTTATAATTAAAATTTTGAGAATAAAATGGTTAATAAGGTTAAATGGCAGATAAATAACCACCATCTATTCAAATGCAAATAAATTCTTTACTTTAAAAGTGCTCCTTGATGCGTCTGGGTACAGATGGTGTGAAAATGAGGATACATTTCCAGTGCAACTGTGTGTATGTTTCTCTGTTCTTTCAACAATATGGAAAGAAAGAACGATAGTTCAACAACTGTACGTCCCTATCTTGTTAAGACTGCAGCAATGATCTAATAGTTTATCTTGGTCTCGTCTCGTTCAGGTCAGGTGGTCTCAACTGCAACGCTAGTCTTGTTAAACTAGCGTAAATTAGACTGGAACTGCTTTGTATTCAACAGAAATTGCACATCACTTACCATAATCTTTCTGTAAAGGATCATGCAGTTGTCATCGTCAAAGGGAAGATATCCACAGAGAAGAGCAAACAGCAGAACTCCCATACTCCATACATCAGCCTGGACATTAGACGTCACACAGCAGCATGTCAGCACCAAGTGTAACAGACAGGATTTCACAGCTCAGCTGCTATGAGTTATGCACCAGAAAATATGATCAGGACAAACATCAAAGAGCAGAACTGTGAAATCATTCTTACTGAGAGCAAGTCCAGCTGGGTCAAATGGATCTTGCAAAAACCAAAGTTCAACATTTTAAAGTTAGAGCTTTGTAAATGTCTTACCTCTGAACCAATGTATGCTTTTCCCTGAATGAGCTCCGGAGCAGCATATGCAGGGCTCCCACAACATGTCATTAACTCATAACCTAAACCCCCCTGAAAGGAAAAAACAAACAAACAAGATATATAATGAGAAAAAAAGAAAAACACAGTGGCGATTGTTGCAAACTAGGAAACACAAGATGCCACAGAATTATTAATAATCATTAAAATTAATTTCTAATCGCCTTCATCACAAAGACTCATTCAGAGGGTGCAGCAGCAAATGTACCTTTGGTTTGGCACATAGGCCAAAGTCTATGAGCTTCAAGTTACGGTCCGCATCAATCAGCAGATTTTCCTACAGGAAAAAGAAACAATTTGATTTAGCTTTAGTTGCATTACTTCACATTCAGGTATGTTACCGCAGTTAGTACCGGTTTAAGGTCCCTATGAGCGTATCCTTGGCTGTGGACGTAGGCCATTGCTGAGACAATCTGTCTGAAGAACACCCTGGTCTCTTGCTCTGACAGGCGGTCTTTGGCTATGATGTAATCAAACAGCTCCCCACCAGGGCAGTACTGACCCAAGACCCAACAAAAGAGATAGTTAGATAAAAGAAGTCATGTCATAACCTCTACCATTTACAGTGAGTGTAAAGCCTGAGGAGTTACCTCAAGCACCATGAAGATCTGTGTTGAAGTTTCTATGACGTGGTAGAGTCTGCAGACATGTTGATGACTGAGGTTCTTCATGGCTGCTATCTCCACCTTCACACGTGGCAAGTCATCCTGAGCGGAACGATGATCATTTAGCTTTTTGGAGGTATGAATTGGTTTTTCTTTACTGAACAACCAATAATATTTTATTTAGTTTTGACTTATTTTTGCAAAAAGCTAAAATGTTGTGTAAAAGTCATGCTGACATTTGCACAATAAATTTGAAAGAGCAGGACAGCATTTTTACTGTCGGCTCTCATTTTCTTTGACTTTGACAGCAAAACTCTTTTTAGTATTACTGTTTCGTATCTACAAACCCTTAAAATTAACAATAATTAACTGATTCATGTGGAGATCTCTCCACTGCAAACAAATGACTGGGCAATCCCATTAAAATACATGTGACCTGTCCAAGTTAACACATGCATGTCAAATAAAAGCTGTGTGTCCTTCAAACAAAGGAGGAACAACGCAAAGCCAAACTGTGTTTCATGTATGTCACATTTAACGCTGTGCCAAAAGTGAACCTGCTAATAATCACCATCATTATTTAGGGCTGTAGTGATACAATAATCTCACGATACGACACGATACATGATATTCTGTCCATGATACGATATATATTGCGATATTCAACAAACGATACAATCCAATACAGTTTTGCAATTTTCTGCACGATTTTTGAGGGACAGAGTGATTTTGTGATATTTTGTGACTGTTATAGAGTTGGACTGAATTAATTTAACTGAAAACTGATTAAAAGCACCAACTACACAATACGTGGCTCTGACTGGACACAGACTTAAAGTGGATAGCTGGACAAAATGAATCAAAGAAGTGGTGAGAAAACATGTCTCTTTTAATTGAAACGGTACAAACTGTAGCTTACATGCATTAGTAAAGTAAATAAAATGCACTAAGTTCCTGCTCTGAATAGTTTGATGGCTTTTTAACCTTAACATCTGAAGGAATCACTCTAAGCCTGATGACCTGGTGCGAAGCAAGCAATGAGTGAACAAGGTGACAGTTGGATGTTATGATACTTGCAGATGAATATCGATTTTTTTCTAGGAAAGAAAATATCGATATATATATATTGCAATATCGATATTATTATACAGCCTTATCATTATTACTATTGACTCTCATTTTCTTTGTCTTATCATTCAGGACGGAGAGCAGTATTAGGTCGCCTCACAGTGTTTTGTAAAAGTAATTATGCTGGGTTTTTTTAAGTGAACACTTCCGTACCAAATCCAAATTTTATGTCTCTACAGTTTTAATGAAAATGTCTATTTGTGTCTCACCCCGAGATCTTTTTTATTCATGATCTTGATGGCAACCTTTTCTCCTGTCAGCAGATGTCGGCCCAGTTTAACTTTAGCAAAGCCACCTGCAACATAAACAAGGTTCAGAACCGCCACATTCGGGACGAATCGATACAAACATAACACACTTTAACACACAGCACCTGAGCCGATTGTCTCATAGATCTCATAATATTTGTGGAGCTCTGCGGCTCCGCGGTCTTCCGTCCTCTCCACAGGCATCCTCCGTTTTCCAGCGACCCAAAGATAATCCTCACTGCGGAAACAGATTCACTTATCGCCTCACCGCCGACATCGACGTATAACACAAACCTTCAAACCACTTTAATTGTTGGTTTTAACCTTCTTTTCTGTGCCAGGCAGCTAACGTTTTCTGGCTGCTAACTTGCGTTAGCATAGCCAGAAAACTATTGTTGACATGAAGGAAAGTTACAGTGTTACAATGTCATTCGGTACAGGCGATAAACTCCTCTCCGTACTTTGAAATTACCTTATGTAGTTAGAGACAGACGTAAACCATAAAGTCGAGTGAAGAAACACTTACCTCGAGGATGTTTGGTTACAGGAGTTTGAATTTCGCCCGTCAATTGACGACATTTCCTGTTTCCGGCTTGTTCGTCCCTCCCCCCCTTGTGGAAAAATGTGGTACTACAGGAGAAAACGACCCAAAAAAGCATAATTTGACTAAGATTCATCCATCAAAACCCCTTGTAACATTTTTAGAAATGATTTAGCCATTGGACGTTGTAGTGCTTTCCAAAGAAAAAAAGTTTTTTAAAAAAAAAAAAAACACTTATACAGGGAGACATGCATTTTTGGGCTTTCTCTAAAAGTTGAAGTAAACTAAGAAGGATCTGAAAGGTTTTACATCCTATTGCAGCAAATGTATACACATTTGAGTTTACTTTATTTAAAACGTGCATATTATAAAATTACTTTCAAGAGAACATATTTGATATCAAATTTGTGCCTGCTTTAAAGTACATTCTACAGTTTCTACACTATATTGCAAAACACATCAGGGACATAAATTCAAGCTGGTTGGGAGCAGAATAATATCATAAACATTTATTTTAATAACTTCAAAAAGTGAAGTTTATATTAAAAATACATTCCAGAATAATTTTCATAATTTTATTTATTTTCATTGTGATGTGGCTTACAGTTAACAAAACCCTAAATTTCCTTTGCATTAACTCCTTCATCGAAGCAGTGAGGAGTTGAGAAACCTCAGGCTTCATCTCAGCTGTACTGTTGGTTCTGGTGTCTCTCTTCCTCTGTCTGGACATTGCTCCATGGATGCTCGGCGGAGTTTTGGTTTTGATAGAGCCAGTTTGCTTGCAAATCAAGCACAGTGATTCCATGGTTGTTATTGCTGAGCTAGTTTTGGCCATGTGGGAAAACATAATGTCCAATTGGATAATTAAATTACCATTTCTATAAAGCTAGTCAACAGTGAAATGCACAGAAAATGTCCTGCTCCGACTTTAGATTTAATAAAATACAGCAGATCAACACCAGGAGATAATCATAGTCTGAAAATTATCACTGGCTGTAGAAACTGAACTTCAAGCAGCTTTGCATACTGCACACTGAACAGCCAACATCTTGAGCAATAATCTTTTGTGGCTGATCATCCTTGAATTCATTGTCTATGCTGGCCAGCAGTCATCAGTTTTCCCAATGATTGTGTGTAAGCCATAGCATTTCTGCTTTCAAAGTTATGCTTATTAATATCGATACACTAATTTTCAAGAATGTAACACATATTGGGTTTTCATGAAAATTAACTGAAATAAACACTTGAAATATATTACTGTTCCACTTTGTGAACTCCCTTTATTTTACTGAACTACATCAATGATATATTCTGTTTCATTAAATACAAGTTTAATGTTAGTTGTAAAACAAATGTCTGCCCAAACTGAAGGTTCAAAAATTTAAGCTACTGTCATAATTATCTGTAAACAACGTAAAAGTCAGCAGTGAAGTGAAAATACGCTTTAAATGTTCACATCTATTTGGTCAAGTGGATACAACACCAGGTATGGATTCATTCAAGATAGTAAGATCATTGCTTTAATGGGTTGACAGCATGTAAAAGGCCATAATTCAATCACATTAACTTAAAGCACTGAAATGTGAAAAACAAAGACCAGTCCAAATTGCGTTCCATCTTTCCCATATAAAATTAAAAGTAAAAGCACAGGGACCAGCACTCCCCCACACACTTTCTCATATTAACATGGCTTTACATAAATGTTAGCAATGTTCTCCATATGCTCTGGGGAACACTTGGGGAATTGCTCTATGAATGAAAGGCTGTACTGGTAGTGTCCATGCAAGAAGGCTATTGAGAATGTTAAAAATAAAAATAATAAAATAAAAAATAAGGTGAGCCTGGGCCTTTGGCATTAAGGGTTGCAGGGTCCACATTCACAAGAAAATATCCGTGTACGTTTGACTATCTTTTGACACCATTACCCCAAAAAACATTCAAGGCTCTTTCCATGCTGATTAACTCCTTCTCTACATACAACAGAAATGACAGGTGCTTATGTTTAAGATAGTTTTTTTTTTGCTAATTATTCCTTGTGTTAGCTTTTTTTTTTTGCTTTGTCCTTGGCTTAGGGTATGAGATAACTGGATGGTAACACCATCCTTACTAAAGGGTTCTGTAATAAAACCTCAAAGAAAAAAACATAAAAGGAGTTACAGATCCCCACCCCAAAGAAAAGCTGCCCAAAGTTGGACAAACACCACTTTTACATGTTAGTACTGAAAATATTATGACAACTTACAATTTTCAACAAAATGTATCCGTCTAGAACAAAAAAATATACATTTCACTCCCCTTGAGATTTGTTCAGCTTATTATATGTAATAACTGGTCTGTTTTCTTTGTAGCATCGTACCAACATTCACGGACTTTGATATTGAAGAAGTACAAAGACAAATACAGTAGGATAAAATACAGTTAAAAAAATACAAAAAAAAGGATGTTTTTCTTAAATGATAATTTATCAGAGACAAACTCAGAAACTGATCCTTGACACGTAAAAAAAAAAAAAAAAAAAAAAAAAAAAAAAAAAAAAAGGAAACTAGAGTTACCCCCTGAGGTCAAAAGATGAAACTATAGCCATGTCTCAAACCAGAGATTACTACTAAATACTACACTACCTTGCTTTCTGAAGTAGTGTGCTCTAAACTGGACGTCCTTTGTGACACATATAATGTGCAGTAAGCAAGTGCACTAGTTTGGGCGTTACAACACACTAGCAAGATTTTACACTAAGGAAAACATGAAGGCACCGTTATCTGAGGCACAAAACGCCTCAAGAATCAAACAACTGTTGTGTCAAGGGAGGAAGATTAAAAAAGAGAATTAAAAGTTAAAAAGGTGATTTTGTTTTGACGAGTACAGTGCTTTGCTGAAGTACTCATTTTCACTGAACTATATCACATCTTGTACCACAACAGCAACCCACATTGCATTTAATACAATTTTACGTGACTGATCAACAAAGTTGTTTATAATTATGAGATGGAAGAACAAGGATGCACTGTTTTAAACGCCCTTAGATCCGCAGGTTAGGTGAGAGAACCTGCCGACAGACACAACCATTAGCAAATCACAAATCTGTCCTGCGTGGAAAAGTAGCAAGAAGAAAAATATTTTTGAAATTAAATAAAAAATTTACACCACAGATTTTCATTTGCACAAACTTTTATAAACCATGTCCTAACTTCACATTATAAAATACTTTGTCTTGGTCTATAACACAAAAATTCCATTAAAATACAAGGATGTCTGCAGTTGTGATGGGAGAAAAATGTGAAACAGTTGAAGGGGTATAAATACTTCTACAAGGCTCTGTTTGAGGCAGTGAATTGGATTAAGGCCAAATTACTCAAGAACGTCCAGTCTTAATGCATGTACAGCATATATCAGCAATGTGATGTTAGAACCTGACTCAGAGGTTTGCCAAAAAAGATGCGTTTAAAAACCAGAACTCTAGTTATTCTCAGTCTGGTTTGCTACATAGTCCTTCTCTCTCAAGGTTAAGTCAATTATACTCCGCTAGGCATTGTAAGCTTGTATTTCGGAGGAGGTTATTATGCACAATAAAATATACATGTATGTTACAGGAATATATGTGGATTTCAGTCTATAAGATCTCAGGAAGGAGTACATCCAAGCATTCAGGGTGAAGACTTTGGCTTTAAAAAGTTAGTCTAAATATGCACAAATATGAAGCGCATATAAATATTATATCAAATAAAAATGGATATGAAATAGTTGAATTAAAATGGAAATGAACAAAATGGCTCACAAATAGTCAGTCACAAAATGTCTCATCAAAAACCATTTCGTCTTAAATGAGCAAAAAACAAAACAAAACAAACAAACAAAAAAATAAAACAAGAAATGTTTTCAAGTTTCACCTTTTCACACATGTCGCATTTCATCTGTAACCAGACTTGTTTGAAAAGGAACCAGAATTATAAAAAGGAACTGATACTTGGATTCGGAGGGCTTGAAGGGGTAAAAGTTCAAGTTTATCATTCCTCATGTGCAAGTCAATATAAAAATGCTACAAGTCGTACAACGCTTTTGTCAACGTGGCGTGTGTAAGGGCAGGCCAAGCCCCCTCCCCTCTGTAGTTTGCTTAATAAAAAAAAAGGGGCTTAGATATTGGCAGGCCAGCTTGCTTATCGCTGCTGCAGTGCATAGTCTCTCCTGCACTGCATTTTCTGCTCCGGCTCTTCAGCTGCATCTTGTGTGAGGGAAGAGCAACGGTTGGAGTCTCCATCGTCTCTCTCTCTTTTATGGTCAAAGGATCTCCTCCATCCTTTACTAAGAAATGCTGCTCCTCTCATATTTATTCCTATAACTTCTGTTTATGTTCAACTAACCATCCGTGCAAGAGTGTCTCACTCGCTGTCCGTTTCTAATTCTGAGTCGGACCACTGCACTGGGCTCAGTCTCCCATGTCGCTGGGCGTACTCTATGACGGCAGTGTAGCAAAAATAGTACTGGTCCCAGGTCTGGATGCTGAAAGCTCTCTGCGTGCGCATCCTTCGCACCGTCTGATGAACGTTTACTGTGCCTACGTCCTCCAGCTGTGACAGGCAGATGTCGAGTGTGCAGAATGTGCCTTAAGAGGAAGGAAGGAAGGAAGGAAGGAAGGAAGAAGAGATAGATAACTGAGCAACACTCAATAGAGTACAGAGGCAAATGCAAACATTCAAAATGTGTAATATAGATGTAGTTTTTTACTTAAGCTGAACTTGCATCAAACATTTTAAAAACATGAAGCATGCAGACTTGAATGAAAGTAAGGCAGTGTTAGAATTTAGCTGCATCACATAAAGCATCAACTCACCCAGTCACGTAAAATTCATTATGACATCAAATTGTTACAAAGCTTACTGTAACTGCAGGTGTTATGAGGTGAGGTGACTTGACAATAGTTGTGTTTACCTGTCCGGCCGATGCCAGCACTGCAATGCACGACCACCGGAGGGCCCCCTGGAGGGCCCCTCCAGCTGGACCCCAAGCTTTGCACTGCTGCCTTCCTTCTTTCAAGTACATGCTCACGAAAGTCCAACATAGCGGAAGCACTTTTAGGCACCCCAAAGTCTGGCCAGCTGACATAGAGGTAGTGACAAACTTCGCGTTTCTCTCCAGACTGCAAACATGTAAAAAAAAGTACAATTATATATATGTATATATGTGTGTGTATTTAAAAATGTTATCTTACAAACTGGCTGTGCACACAAAAAAATAATCTCACAGGCTCCCCCATAACTGAAACTGATGTTACTTTTTTTTTTTTCAAATCTCTTATAAATCTTAAACAGCTTTAAATTTATGCAAGCCTGTGTATGAGCCTACCTGTGTGTTGTATAGTTCAAGATAGGAGAGCTTGAAGTCCTGAAACAC
This sequence comes from Poecilia picta, assembly GCA_033032245.1. Classification (NCBI taxonomy): domain Eukaryota; kingdom Metazoa; phylum Chordata; class Actinopteri; order Cyprinodontiformes; family Poeciliidae; genus Poecilia; species Poecilia picta. The sequence continues at coordinate 13,748,899 of CM065353.1, read as the reverse complement.
CTGGATGTGTGTGTTTTTAACCATAAAGTATCCATGCTGTTCAGTTCTACCCTCCTCCAGCGGCCAGTACTGACCACATTTGACCCGTCCACGCTCTACAACCCTAAGAAAACCATGGTAAAGGCTTACTTAGTATTTAGCCATCAATTCTGAGTTTCTATGCATGTTGCAAAAATGTTTTAATGACAATCAAGACATCAGTAGATATTATAAAGTCTCACCTGGTGGTCATGACAATGATAAGTACCATCTGCTCCCATACCATTTGCCAGAAGTCAACAAATGTTTTTGGCAACGGACCTGAAGGACAGAAAGTCTTAGTAATAAAAAGGCTTCATGTTGCTGAGGAACGAGCCCTGAAACCTGCAGCTCCAAAGCCTTCAGTTACTCTTTAATCTTTACACAGTGGCTCTTAAGATGGATTGAAAAGGAATTTATATATATGAAATAGAAAACATTAATTTTAGGAGTTTAACTCCACAAATCACTGAATGTGTCTTTATCTGACAAACAGATGTCTACATGTCTCAGAATTAATAATCCCTATTTGAAACAATGTTTATGATCAACAGCATTTCTTATCTCACTTCGCTACAAACAGGAACTGCTCACATTTCTAGAAAGAGTTTTTAACCCTAAACTAGCGAGAGGAAAACAACAGAGCGGCTTGTGGTCACATAGACGAGACGTTCATCTCCATTTGCAGTTCACAAGCGTCACACAAAAGGCAGGTAGTGTGTGCGTTCCCCACGTGGCAGGTTTTAAAATACATCAAGACTAGTAGAGCCACGTTTTAAAGTTCCCTTTCCTCATCATTTTAACCAAAAAAATCATTTCACAGTTATTTAAGTGAGTAAAGTCAAATGCAGTAAAAAAAACAAATCACTGTTTGTTTACATAAGCAAAACATAAACCAAGTAAATTCAGAATCAAGACATGATGAGGAAAATTGTTCCTCTGTACCGTTTATGTCTACTGTTCGTTTGATACTGAAAACACTGAGTGTTAGTTTGCAACAGTGGTAAGTATTAAAACAGTAGTCAACTAAGTAGATCTCAGGACCAACTTACTGTAGACCAACTGGTCTACAGTTTTTGACAAAACATCCATAAAGACAAAAAAAAAGAGTTCTGAACCTTGAGTAGCGATGTAGGCATTGCTTCTCTTGTACCCATCCATGAAACTGGCATTTATGTAATCTGATGTCTGAAAAAAACAAAACAAAAGGCAGGTTCAGGTAACAGCCCAACCATCCTCTGGCAGAAGAACAGCAAAATATTATTAATGTTTAATATTATTAATGATATTATAAACATTTTATCAATATTTTGTTATACAAAGTACATAAATGGGTTCATAGACGATGTGACGAACAGCTAGTGGATTCTGATGAAAGGATTAATGTGGTTATAGTGTAGTACAAAACCATAAATACCTCTTCTACTTTTCACATATTTTGTCAAGTTACAAAATCAGGTTTCAATGCTTTTCATTGGGATTTTATGTGACCAGACACCACAAAGCAAATTGTACTTGTGAAGCAGAGGAAAAATTATATATGGTTGTCAAATATAAAGAACTTGAAGAAGAGATGCATATTTGTATTTAGCCTAATCCTTGTATAAACCCCCAAATAAAATCAACTACAAGCTTTGAACAGAGAACTATTTTAAGAAATTGAACGACTACAAACCAAAATAATATGACAAGAAAGGAGAGAATTAATTAGACAAGCAGACAAGAGGACCAAAGTAACTGTGGAGGAGCTGCAGAAATCCACAGCTGAGATGAGAGAAACCGTTGGCAGTATTTCCATTAGCGGCTCAATAATGGCAATAATAAAGAAATTATTACCACCTTCCTAAAATAATGGCCTAATTTTTATTTATTTATTTTCCCGCCAAAAGTGATTTCTGCAGAAGAATCTAAAACAGAGCTTCAAAAACATTGTTTGGATAGAAGCATGTCTATGCATAAGACTAATCTGATCAACGTCAAGGCAAAAGCAAAGCAAAAACCTATGGCAAAAACTGATCTCTACAAACACTCCATCCATTCTGACTGAACTTGAAATATTTTGCAACCGTAAATGGGCAAGAATGTCACTCTATAAAAAGAGCAAAGTTGGAAGAGATAGCCAAAAACAACAGATATAATTCCAGGCAATATGTGCTTTTCAGAGTATCATATTATATAAAAACATTTAATAAACAATACATTACAGTTTGTGGTAGTAATCTGGCAAAGTGTGAGAGGCAAAAATACTTTGAAAAGCAACAGAAAACAGAATTTTAAATATCTGCAGATTTTGTCAAGAGAGTTAATTAATCACATGTATTCATCTGAAAATAAAAGAAACAATTATGCCAGCGATAACAAAAAAGGGATAAGATTATTACCTCATCTTCATCATCACAGAGTTGGCAGAGTCTGACCCGTGACTGGTCCAGGCACAGAACATCACTGTACCGGTTTTTAATCTGATTTGATATTTTCCTGTAAAGACATTTAGGAGTTCAGTCTGAGGTCGTATGGACTGGTGTGAATCTTCCTGTCTGGACAGTTTTCCTAAATGATATTGCCATTAGACTCAGTGAAACAGACTGAGGCTTACTTGGAATAGTCGAAGGTGCCGGCAGGAGGCTCCTTGCGAATGTCCTCGTACTCCTGGTAAATCCCTTTCTTCTTCTTCCTCTTGACGTACTCCACCAGCTGATGGACCGTCATTCCTCCCTTGTCCGGCATGTGAACCGATACCTCCGTGTAACGATTGCCATCGTCATCCGGACCCCATGACGAAGACAGGGGTGGGGACTGCGATGCCGGCTGGTTGGGTGGGCGGGGCAGAGCTTTCTGAGGCAGCGGAGGAACCCCTTCCCGTTCTTCGTCCTCATCCTCCTCCTTCGCAGCTTCGTTCTGAAACCGGCTGGCGGGGTTTGTTGTGATGCCAGCAGCTGGGTCGTCATCAGCTTTCTGCGACAGCGGTGTGTTGGGGGGAGTGTCTGACTGGGTAGGGGCTCGGCAGCCACGGCCGTTCACGTTCGAGTTGGGACCAACGCCCGTGTTGGCTCCGCTCAAGGCCGTACCGTTCCAGTGCTGGTGGTTCCCCTGCGACTTGTCTGCACTGGAGTTGGAGCCCTGTTGGTACTGGCCTGGGCCTTGAGTCCTGCCCTCCACACCGACGATGTGGTTCTGAGGGTTAGCATTGTTGTCATCGTAGCAGTTGGTGTTAGCCACGGCTCGCTCAGTACCCTGGAGGGTGTGGGAAGGCACTGTACTGATGCTTGCGTTGCTATTGTCCAAGCTGTAGGAGCGCAATAGGTTTCCCACGCAGTCGTGTGTGTCGTGTTCCTGTGTGTCACCCAGGGCGGTGTTGGACTGCATGTTAACGCAGGACTGGATCCAGGCCACGTGGCTGTACTGGGATGTCCCACCAAGATGCTCAGGGAGGGAGGCGACTGGAATATGACTGACCAACTCGTGAGCTCTCACTGTAGATACCTGGGAGGAAGAAAAATACTTTATAAAAGACTATTACTTGACTTAATAAATGTGCACCCAGGAAATCTTATGCACACACCCTTTCCCTCAGCTTTTCTCTGACAAAAAGTCGAAGAACTGCAAACGGCGCTCGGAACCAAAGTGGGGAGGACACAATGAAGACGCATTTTAATCGGGCAGGAAACGCCCCCTGAGGAATGGAAGGAGACGCACAAAATAAAACAGGTTCTTCATTACAGAAAACACACAAATGTATAAATAAATATGTATATTTACCTTGAGCAAATTCAGAATCTTGACACAGAGCTCGTAGTCAAAATTTCCATAGCTTGAGTTTGTCATGTCATAAATAAATATGAGTCCGTCTCTTTGAGTTTCCAAACTGCAAATAAAAGAACAAAATTGTCACATTAAAAAAAACAGCAAGATCGAAAAGATCACCTCGACATGACTGAAAAAAATGATGTAATTCTAAGCTTTTGCTGTTTAGATTCAAAACGTGTTCATAGCACCTTGCAAAAGTATTCATAGCCCATGATTTTTCCTTTCTCTTTACATCTTTCCTCACTGTATACAAACAAATTTATTTTTATGTCATTTTGTGAAATGGAACACAAAGTATCAACACAACTCCAGTAAAAGCAAAAAGATATGGTATGCATTTATATCCAGCTCTTTAGCCTGATACTCCTGTAAAACTATTTGGCAGGATACAGTGCAGCAGTGGAACAGGCAGTCAATATATTAAGGGGATAGCTTTTAGATGTACCTGCAACAAACTGCATTTAGAAGTCACTTAATCAGTTAAATAGAGATGCATGTTATTTAATCTGGGCATATACAAATATCACCTAAGAAGAGCATAGGACTGAAGTAGTTTAATTTCAAATTTTGTTTCCAAGCAATCATAAAAACAAAATAATGACTAAAAGAGAGAGAGGGAATTTTTTTTTAAATTAAATTACCGTTTTAGCATATTCTGATTCGCATCTATGCTTTTATTTTATAATACTTAATAACCAGTTGTTATTTCTACCTCCTTTGCCACATGCTTCATGAGATCATGTTTGAAAAAGTGAAACATGGCAGAAAGAAGACTGGAAACAGCTTCTTACTGGCATTAATGAACCGACTCCTGGTTAGTAAAAGCATCCTACGGTCAACAGCACAATTTAGCAAAACTGCAACGCTATGAATTAGCAGTGAAATGATCTGTTCACAAAGACGGAAGCAAAATGCCTGTTGGAAGCCACAAAAGACTCAACGGTAGAAGTTCATCTTTCAGCAGGACAATGAGCCTCAACATACAGTCAGAGCTATGTAGGTTTACATCAAAGCATGTCCATGTGTTACAAATACACAACAGAAACCAATACCCATCTTACTTTACTAAGACTAATTTGCAAAACATCAGAAAATGCCTGCATTTAGTTTTTCTTATGCGTCATTAGATACTTTTAGTATGTTAAAAATATTTAACAGCATCATAAGCAGAACATTTTAATACCTTATAATATTAAGCATCTGACAACAACAAAAAAATGAAAGAGCAGCTCAACAACCAAGTTTGATCACAGAAAACTGAATATCGATGCCTCACCTCTCTATGGCTTTATCCAGCTGATAGATGATGGCCTGCAGAACAGCTTTGTGGGTGGTGATGTCTGGCCGATGGAGGCGAGCAGTGAAGAGTGCCAGGGCAGCACCATTAGCATCTCGGCCAGGCTGGTGTGATCCACCAACAGGTCATTAAAAAAAATAAAGAAAAATCCAAACAAAAACAATGCACATTAAATAAAATGTTGCTATTGCTCTACATGTTAATCAGTCAGCTCTGCAGAGAACATTGTAATAAAAGTCCTCTAAAAGCTTGTTCTTCTCCTTTAGACTGGTGTGCAAGACATGTTGTTCCTTTGTATTATGCTCCAACAACTGCATTAGTACTAACCAGGACTGTAAATTTGCCACTCAGCAGCTCAGAGCGGAGGGGCTCCTCGTCGGGGTTTATATTGATGATACCCTCTTTGATCCGGGTATTCTAATCAAAACACAGGATAGACAGAGGAGAATCATTGTCATCCTTGTATTTTTTTACAGCAGTTTTTTTTAAAGCTCTAGAAAAGCAGGTAAAGATGTGTTGAACGACAAAAGATTAAAACATGAAAAAAGAGGTACTCGAAAGAATTACAGAGGAAAAAATGAGGGATTCAATAGGAAGATAGTAAATATTTAAAGGCAAGCAAACGCTATTCACAGCACAAACACTACAATGCTATTAATAGGTCTGCTGCCACATATCAGACTCAAACTAACAGGGCAGCAGACGCACGTTTTCTTTTCATAGGAAAGGATTTTTCTGTGGTTGCAAACATTTTGATTGCTTTCTGTAAAAAGAAACAGGAACACAGATGTAGAAAAACTAGATTGTTGTGCAAATGGCACTCTATGCATCAGAGGGATTTATATCAGCTCTGAGACTGGACATCTATGGGCTGAATGACATAGCACTTTGGTATTTAAAAGACAGCATCTGCATGTAGTTAGGGTTACACAAAAAAGATTAACTAACTTCCCACAGTGGAGGTTTAAGAAAGTGTGCAGAAACTAATGGAAGTAGGAGAAAAAGGTCTAACTACAGTCACCAAATGATTCATGGACCGATTTGGGGCAGAACTACAGATTTAGAGAGTGGGGCCAACTGTTGGTGCATAGGAGGAGAATAAATATTTATGTTCCTCTGCAAAAAGCCTCACATCTATGCAGTTTGACCCGATTAAAACTAGATTGTTTAGTGCAGTTCATGGGTGCAAGGCCAATCAGTGTCTAAAATGACAAACTATAGTTTGTTGGAGCACAGGCCATTCCTTCCACAATGGACCATCACCTCACTATACAACGCCAGTTGTGGCTGAAATGAACTAGAACTGAAACAGATCAACCGTTTCTCAGTATGTAATCAAAAACAAACTTTCTACAATCTTTAATGATAAAAAAAAGTTCTGATCTAACAGCAGTACACATCAGTATTTCACCATAACATGCGATCTGCTCCAACACTGACAAATATTTTTGCTGAACTGATTTAAAAGCAGTTAGAAAAACTAGGATTTGTTGTTGTAGAGAAAATGGCACACTGTGAATTGATATATTTTTAAAACATATCTTAATAGGATTTAATAAGAAAGTACAAGCAAGTAAAAAACAGGGAATGAAACAAAGCATACCTTATATGCTTGAAATAGATCGATGGCCCTGGAGACGTCAAACTTGCGGGCCATAAGAAACTTAACAGCTGTAGGCTGGGAGACGAGCCCAGCGCTGTGGGGGAGCTCCCTGCTCCTCACTTCTCTCAGGAACTCCTCCACAGCCTGACAAACAAAAAGAGATCAACTATCTGATGGAAGACATCATCAATAGAGGCAACGTTATCCATTAGGTTTGGGAATAAATTAAAGAGATCAATTGAAGCAAAGCTGGAGGAAGCAAACAGAGGAAGATAAAGGAGGAAATCTAATGGATGGCAAACAGATCAGCCTTCTACATCCAAGCTAAAGTAACGCGGATGATACAGACAGCAGCTTGTATGAATGAAAACAATCAGTTTGCCATTTATAGAGTAGGATGTATTGATCCTGTGATGTGAAGGCAAAAAGAGTTGCACTGAACACATTTTTTTCACATGCAAAACAAATAAAGAATGTCTTCTTAAACCTTAAATGTGTTTAAGAAGACATTCTGGCTCACATCAAAATCATCTCCCATTCCAGACCTTCATGTCTTGTCAAGTTTAATTCTAAATTCATGATGGAAGGATAGTTACTCTACAAGATTGTACTGCAAAAAAACAAAACTAACACAGTAACAGACTTTCAACATTTGGTAAACCTGTTGGAATACTCAAAGCAAAAAAATAAATAAATAAAAAATAAAAACAAAACAAAAACAAAAAAATAAGAGTATTGGCAGACCACCAACTGGCTCAGATTAAGCCCTGATAGCAAGTAGCAGGCTTTACCTAAAAACACATTTTAAAAAATTATGTGCACGTTTAATGGCGCAAATTTAATTGTCTACTGATTATTCAAAAGAGGATAGTGGTTGACTTTTAGTCCTTTGCCAAGGTAGATAAGATTGGCTTCACATGCAAGTATCAGCTGCTCACCATTGTCCCACAGTTAAGGAACTCCGGGTAGATTCATCGGTGCACCCATATTTAAAATGCTACTATAAATGTCTATTCATTCTAAAACAAACCCATTCTAATTTGCATTTCATGGCCTCTTGATGCTGGGAGAGAGATAAAAAGACAATATAATGTTTGCATAATATGTGTGTGTGTATAATTTCAAACAGAGTTCCAGGTTATTTTGATCTCAGTGTTAATTTTCTTCATCGAATTGTTATTTGTGAACAAAAAAAAAAAGAGAAGAGACAACAAAAACTAGCAAGCATGCAAATGGAAATTTTTGAAGTCTCTTAAACTTCTACATTAAACAAAAAAAAACACTATAAATATATTTATGCTCAACTTTCTGAAAAATTAAGACCATTCAAGAGCAAACTATTTAAAACTAAATAATGTATTTATAATTTCATTAGTTGGACAAAAATGTAAGTATTCCCTGAAAACATAGACTGATGTAATTACCAAACCATGTCTTTAGAGTGAGTGAGGACCTGCTCAAAAATGTTTAGTAGGAAGATCTCCCTGTGCCATATTCATTTTCGGATGTAAAACATTTTGAGAGTCTACTTTAGTTGCCACAGTTTAAGATGCTGTGTGAATACAGGAGCTTAGGGGCCTCGCAGCTTGTGCCCACTAGCACAAGCTGCCATATTCTTCAGCTTTCTGAAAGAATAACCGTTATCCGACTTGTAAAAGAGCCAAATATACAACTTCCTACTGTGAACATCAGCATTAGGACGCTCTCCAGCAATCACAGGGCGACCAAAGAGGCAAACAAGTCATATGCACTCCAGGAATATCTCAGCTGTCATTAAGCGAATTCATGCCACAGGTAACGAGAGATGATGCTGCTCATAAAAAAACGTTATCTGCAAATCTGGGAAGCTTTCGGGAGAGCGAGCGTCAAGTAATATAGATGCCGAGCAAAGCAAGCGATCATAAAAACAAAACTCCCGTTCAAACGCAACGTGACTTCTGATATGCGGCGTCAATGTCAAAACCAAGAACTTTAATAGAAAGAAGCGACAGCAACAACAACTCTAGGAACCCGAGTAGCATTTCGGCGAATTCATGACAGTACATCCGACACACAGACCGCCGCTTGTTAAGGTGGATTTGGTCTATTTCTAGCCTGACTCTGTGTAGAATTAAAGTAAAGCTAACACTAATGTATAATTCCCAACTGTAGAATTTAGCCCCTGGAAATGTTTAAGCTCCACCAAAGCAGCGGTTGAGGTGATTCCAGGCAAGTCAACAATAGCCGTTAGCATTAGCTGAAGGCTAGGTTACATGTGGTAGCTGGATCTCTAACGTTTACCAACAAAAACACTCACACACTAGTTCAGAGATAATGGTACAAGCCTAAATGTTACGCTAGTACAGGCATCTCGAAAACGTGTACTTGGGCTACGGTAACTTGGGTTATTACGCATACTGACACAGTACCGGCTAATTTCTCCCCTTTACTACAAAACGCCATCGGGCTAACACACATGCTAACTCCTGTCAGTCACACGGGAGTCAGTAGTCTAGAGGAGCGAGCGAACGAACGGCCCACGGCTGTTTACCTCGCTATTATTCCTCGAACCACTTGTTTTATAACATATATTCTTAAATGAAGTCAGCCATAGTTGAAACGGATGATGACATGTATACACAACAAAATTTAGAAGGGAGCGAAGGGGAAAAAATCGCGAAGAAAGCCTTACCAGCTGCTCCTGAGTTGTCAAGGCTTCCGCCATCTTGAAGCCTCCGCAGCGTCGCAGCGGGCGCGTCCACTGGGCCGCTCCGCTCGTTCACGCCCGGAGTCAGACGAACGAGGCTCCGGCTCCGCCTGGACCGTGTGGGTTACTGGCAGCAGCCTGTTTAATGGACCGCTCCAGTCGGCCCATTTTCCAACAGAGCATTGAGTCGATTAGAAGTTATGAAAAACAGCGAGATACAAATAATATCTTGTATTGACTTCTATGAAGCAACTCGACAGTGTTGCTTCGTAGAATTAACACTGTAAGTAGTTCAAATAGTCCCCAGAATCCGAATGTCAAAACATACCCTCTTATAGGTCGTTGAGGAAAAAATGATGTTTTTAAATTCCAAAAAAATTTACAAATTTCTTACAAATTTAAATTAAATGTAGTGCATTCAATGAGTCGTCCATAGTAATCATGGCTGTGTGTGTGTGTGGGGGGGGGGGGGAGATCTACTGTAGCAGTCGGTTTTGCAACAAATCAGAAGATATGACAGAAGACTTTAAAGTCTCATGATAGTCATGATACGCTAACAGCAGCTCAATATTCTGTCAGCAGAGATGGTATTCCACAGTAATATGTCCTAGATAACACCATCAGTTATTACTAAGTACTGCTAATCCGCCTCATTTGCTTTTGCTGCTCTGACTAGGGCTGTATAATAATATCGATATCGCAATATATATCGATATTTTCTTTCCTAGAAAAAAAATCGATATTCATCTGCAAGTATCGTAACATCCAACTGTCACCTTTCTCACTCACTGCTTGCTTCGCACCAGGTCATCAGGTTTAGAGTGATTCCTTCAGAAGTTAAGTTTCAAGGTTAAAAAGGCATCAAACTATTCAGAGCAGGTACTTGGTGCTTTTTATTTACTTTTCAAATGCATGTAAGCTACAGTTTGTACTGTTTCAATTACAAGAAACATGTTTTCTCACCACTTCTTTGATTAATTTTGTCCAGCTGTCGGCTTTAAGTCTGTGTCCAATCAGAGCCAGGTATTGTGTAGTTGGTGCTTTTAATCAGTTTTCAGTTAAATTAATTCAAACCAACTTTATAACAGTCACAAAATATCACCAAAATCACTCTGTCCCTCAAAAATCGTTCAGAAAATCGCAAAAGTGGATTGAATTGTATCGTTTGCTGAATATCGCAATATATATATATATATATATATATATATATATATATATATATATATATATATATATATATATACACAGTCCAGTCACATTAATGTGACCACCACGTACTTTCCACTTCAGAGTTAAATAACCAATCACAGAAGGCAGGTGGCAGCACAGTGCAGTTGAGCGTATATAAAGGGTGTGTGTGGGCTTCGGAAAACATTTCAATCGTTGGCGTAATGCAGAAACGAAGCGATTTATCCGACGTCCAAAAGGGCATGATCATTGGCTTTCGGGCCAAGGGTGGAAGCATTTCCGAAACGGCTGAGTTTGTGAACTGTTCGCGTGCCGCCGTGGTAAAAGTGTACCGTGCATGGCAAAATGGGACTGTCCAAAATCAACGACGTGGCAAATGTGGTGCACCACGGGCCATAGATGACAGAGGCGAACGACGGTTGCGGAGATGCGTTCGGGCAGATAGACGGGCTACCGTTGAGCAACTGACCACTAAAATGAACCAAGGGGCTACCACAAGTGTCTCCCAAACCACTATTCAGCGAACATTGCTGCGTCTGGGCCTCCGAAGCGGACGCCTGGTTCGTGCACCTATGCTGACTGGTGTTCATCGACGACGAAGGCTAGAATTTGCACGCCAGTACAGCAGCTGAGTGGCGACAGGTAGCGTTTTCAGATGAATCGCGTTTTATGCTCCATCGGACAGATGGACGTTGGCGTATAAGGCGTGAAACCTCTGAAAGGAACCACCCTGCAACCATTGCAGGAACGGTCCAAGCTGGAGGCGGGAGCATTATGGTCTGGGGAATGTTTTCCTGGCATTCTCTGGGTTCACTGATTATTGTGGAAGGCACGATGGATCAATACAAGTACGCATCTGTCCTTGCGGACCATGTCCACCCCTACATGCGCATTGTTTTTCCTCAGGATGATGGCATCTTCCAGCAGGACAATGCGAGGTGCCATACAGCTGCCAGTGTACGTGCGTGGTTCGAAGAGCACCAGGATGAGTTTACCGTCCTCCCCTGGCCAGCAAACTCACCTGACTTAAACCCAATCGAGCATCTGTGGGACCATCTCGATCGAGTTGTTCGCGCCATGGATCCTCAACCGCGTAATCTAGCGCAGCTGGCCACGGCATTAGAGTCGGCATGGCTCAACATCCCAGAGAAGACCTTCAGGGACCTAAGTGACTCTCTTCCTGCACGTCTCGTAGCAGTTCGCTCTGCGAAAGGTGGTTATTCTGGCTTTTGACAGATGGTCACATTAATGTGACTGGACTGTGTATATATATATATATATATATCGTGTCGTGGGCAGAATATCAGGTATCGTATCGTATTGTGAGATTATTGTATCACTACAGCCCTAGCTCTGACTGGCATGCAGTTTAGAAAGCCAGGCTTAGAGATAGTGGATGATTAAAACTTCCTCCTTCTCTCTTTGCTCTTTGGTCCTACAATCTAACACAATCATAATATATTATGATATGATACAATTTCATATAATAAAATATAATATAATCTATCAATTGTAAAGTATTAATTTATTTTAATACTGCGGTTGAGTTTGTAACACTTGGTACCTATATTATCCGTGTTTGTCATATTAACACATACGTTATTGTTCATATCCATAAAAAGCAGGACTGTATGCGGAACTTTTGCAAAGAGCAGCCAAGATTCAGTCGGACAGGTTTAGTAGAGCACAGGGGTGGGACTCCGGCGGTATTTTTGATTCAATATTTGTTTAGCTCTGCCTGGCGGAACGTTTATACTTAGCAACCAAAAACAAACGAGACTTGTTGTTGTCTCTTTCAACAACATGAGTTACAGTTTATAATTCAATGTAACGAGCTGCAGAGCTTCTTGTCAGGTCAGTTATTCTGAAGTTAGATAAACTTCAGAATGACCTCGGGTGCTCTGAAAAAGAAAAGTTACCTGGGACAGCACCAGATCAAGAAGAAGACGAGGTACGTGCTGATCGTCGACATCTCGAGTCCTGATCGTCATTGATGCCTGAAAACAGCCAATAGTTTGATATCTGATTATGTCTGTTAATATGATCTTATTATGAACACAGCTTCCTAGGCAACAACGAGCCACAGGAAGGAGAAATGCTGTTGCAGACAACATTAGGGAAAACAAGTAGACCTATAAGCATGAATAAATCTAGCCTCATGGTAAGTGATATTGCCTTGTTCTGTCTCCCATTCCTTTATGTGTTTATGGTAAACCAGACGAGGAAGACATAACATTTCTTTTTATCAGGGTGGAGCAGTTCCTCTTCCATTGGGCGATTCCACTTTAGCTCTTGATGAAGAAATGCTACAGGTTGTAGATGCTGTTGATCTTTCTAAGGGTGAAGTTAGAAGGGGTGTTGAGGAAAAACACATTTCAGCTCCGTTTCCTCCTCCACGACCCACTGCACAGAACGCACTCAGCAAAATGGAGAGAAACTCTGGAATGATGAAGGACCGGGAATCTATTCCTTACACAAATGATCCTCAGCAGAGAGGCTGTGGATCTAGAGGGGATTCTGACAGACCAGGGTGGAGCGCTGACTGCAAAGACCTGGCTCAGAAGCTTCTTTTCAGTGAGGACTCTGGTGAAGTGGACCATCCTCAGAGAGACCAGCAGAGTAACCATTCAGATAATCTCTCTCCCTCTGTCTGCACTCTGCCTTGTGCAGAAACAAATAACAGTGGAAAAGCAGACGGCTCCGGCAAGTAAGTCTTAGCTGAGGTATATACCATTCTGCTTCACGTTTATTTTTGACGTCTCACTGACGTTTCCTACTCTCCTTGCTTAAAACTCAGAAGAAGAAACTCTCCTCCCAGTGATAAGAAAGCTAGCTCAAGTGAGAACATCAGTCGACCTCTGGATGTATCTACAAAATATATTTTATTCAGTCCTACCCGCCTCGCAGCAGCCAGACGAAGAGCCAAACTTCAGCCGTCGCTACATAATCAGTCTGCATCTGTACTCACAGTGCCCAGTGGCCTGGAGCTCAGCGTGCTCAGCGACACGCTTCCTCCGCCAGGTACAGTGAGTGTTGAATTCTATGTTTTACTTACAGTAATTCATTTTTATTTTTTTTAATTTTTATATTGAACAAGGCTATATAAGTCATCAAGATGCAGGAAAATGAATGAGCGACACTGTGCTACAATGCAGGGCCTTGATAAAGTATTCACTTAAATTTTTCCACATTTTGTCACATTACGTCTGCACACTTTATATACGTATATATTTGTCAGGCAGAGAATGAGAAGCTGACAAGATCAGACGTGAAGACAGTTGGAGCAAAAATACAGGAGAATAATATAAGAAGACCTGTTAGAGGCTGCATGAAAATGGATTAGATCTTCACTTTTTGTTAGAATAACAACCACAAGTGTGCAACCAGAGCTACTTGGTTAACGCGTAGATATGTGTGAGAACAATCCAGTCAAAGTCCAGATTTAATTCCAGGTGAGAGTCTGAGTTTGTTGAATCCAAAGCTGAAAGTATTTTAGGGTTTGTTATTTTAATTTCTCCCTACTGTTCATGAGAGCAGTAGTAATTATGAATATCTTTAAATATATGAATAATTGCTGTTAATATGTGCTACATAGTAATACAATTGAATAAAGTATGTGTAATGATTTTTGTGTCCTGAAGAAGCCTAGTTAACATCTGCAACGTTTCTTTTGTCAGATGTTTAATTGGGTTTTCTTTGTTTTTTTAGAGCGGTATTTGTGATTTTTTTTTTTAAAACTTTGATTACAGTGATGTTCTGTCACAGCCAATCTATTGACAAGAATGATCAATTGTCAATTATCAAATACTTTTTTTATCACTTCTTTTGATATCACTACAAATACCTTAAATTTACGGAAGTTGTAATATGACGATATGTGAAAAAGTTTAAAGTATATGAATTCAAGGTACTTTATGTTGCCACATGTTGACCAAAAATACAAATTAAGACAGTCTTGAAGCAGATTCCGTTGTCAGACAGACCAAATCACCTCTGAAACTTTATTTAAATGAACCACAAAACTGAAGAACTCTGTAAATCAGGAGCTTTTAGAGAAGAGGACCACTTTACAAACAAAATCTTTAAAACCTCTTTGAAAAGTATACATTTCTATCATGCCGTGACAGTTTTGAACTCCACCGCAGGCGTGGCCTTGCGTGCTCCTGAGCAGCAGGCTGAAAAGCTGCTGTTATCCAGCTGGGGCTTACCAAAGCCTGTCTTAAAGCGGTACCAGAAACACGGAGTCACTCAGATGTTTGAGTGGCAGGCACAGTGCCTCACTATTGGACAGGTTTTGCATGGAGGGAACCTTGTGTACTCTGGTGAGGGCAGCAATATTTTTCTGCAGTGTAGTGTCCAGAACAGGGCACTTTTCCCATTTTATTTCACAATGTGTTTTTAATTTAAGCCCCCACTAGTGCTGGCAAAACTCTGGTTTCGGAGCTGCTGATCCTGAAGCGCGTGCTGGAGACCAAAAGAAAAGCGCTTTTCATTGTGCCATTTGTGTCTGTGGCCAAAGAAAAGATGCACTACCTTCAGGTGATGGAGAGGGGAAACATTTGTGCATATTATTTTTATATTCAGCATGTTTTCGGATCTAACTCTTTTTTTTTTGTTCCTGTTACTCTGCAGAGCGTGTTTGAAGAGGCTGGGATACGTGTGGAGGGCTACATGGGGAGTACTTCGGCTGCAGGAGGGTTCACCACGTTGGATGTAGCTGTTTGCACCATAGAAAAAGCCAATTCTTTAATTAACAGACTGATCGAAGAAAATAGCATGGGTCTACTAGGTAATATATCTGTCATAGATCATTTTGAGTGGTTAAAAGTCAAGAAAAGTGCAGAGTTTGACCTTTCTTACTGAGATTACTTTCACATGCTGAATTAAGCAAAAAAGAAACTGCTTTACAGTGTATAAAAACATAAGAACTCACATTTAATAAAAAAAGTTACATGATGAAATAAAGTACAAAGCTTTCTTTTTGCAGGTCTTATTGTATGTATTCATCATCACTGCATCATAAAAATGACATATTGAATGATTTTTATTTTGCTAGGCATGGTGGTGGTTGATGAGTTGCATATGGTTGGAGATTCTGGAAGGGGATACCTACTGGAACTGCTCTTAACCAAAATCCGCTACATCGCACAGAAGCAGAACACATCAGGGTCTGTGTCTCCCAATTCATCTTTTCAGCATCTCTTTAAGTGGAGTTTGTAAAACTTTAGTGCTTAACCAGTCCTACAGGTCTCTTTCAGATGGCGTACAGATCATCGGTATGAGCGCCACTTTGCCAAATCTCTCTCTGCTGGCTAGCTGGTTGAGTGCAGATTTATACCAAACAGATTACAGGCCCGTACCCCTGCAGGAACATCTCAAAGTGGGATGCAACATATACGACAAGAGCCTTTCCGTGGTTCGACAGTTTGCCCCTGCTCTCAGTGTTAAGGTAACCTGGGTGGGATGGACGACACAATAGCATTTTTTGAGTCATTTTTCATTCAGACTTTTTCAGAGCGATGGTCCTTTGACCCTCTTCCTCGGTGCAACGCTAGCCTCTACTGAATGACGTTAGCAACTTTTGCATCTACTCACATTACGTCTTTGTAACCAATCACAATTATAATTTAATATGCAGGCATTTAATTCTATTGACTATTACAGTTACAAAAGATTTTTTAAAAAGCAGTTTTATTCACATTGAATTTTATGACGAAGTTTCAATTTAACTGATGATATGCTAGAGCACTACTAAGATTAAGGCTTTATTTACAGTTAAGGCCACTCGGTGCTGCTGTTCAAATCAAAATTTGAATGATCTATATAATATGTCATGATATATCCCAATTGTTTTAGTAATGGCATTATTTGGTTGTTTTTGACTAGCCATTACATGCCTGTGCACATATGCCTCTGTTAAAGGGTGACGACGATCATATTGTGAGCTTGTGTTATGAAACTGTGAGAGAAGGCCACTCGGTGCTGCTGTTCTGTCCCTCAAAGAACTGGTGTGAAAAGCTGGCTGATACCATCGCCAGAGCATTCTTTAACCTCAGACATGCAGGTATGATTTAAAAATACAATAACTATCATACTATATTACCAGTTACTTTTTTTTTTTTTTTTTAGATGTTTAAGTTGTAGTGTGGATGTTTAACCCCATTTTTAAATTTGAGTTTGGTGTCCTAGTCAAGTGACAAGTGTCAATATTTCTGGGTGGTGTTTTCTTTCTTCCAGATCTTCAGGGAGAAGCCGTGCCTCAGCCTGTGCGTCTAGCTTCAGAGGGCTTAGATGATGTGATAGCTCAGCTGAGGCGAACTCCAGCTGGTCTTGATCCCATCCTGCAGTGCACTGTTCCGTGGGGGGTGGCCTTCCACCACGCCGGTGAACACTCAGTCCTTCATCAACGCTGAAATGTAACCTGTCCAGTTTGTGATTAAGAAAGTTTCTCTCTGCAGGGTTGACATTTGATGAGCGGGATGTGCTGGAGGGAGCTTTTCGTCAGGGACTGATCAGAGTTCTGGCTGCCACCTCCACCCTTTCGTCAGGAGTCAATCTTCCGGCTCGCAGGGTCATCATTCGAACTCCAACTTTTAACGGACGCTTGCTGGACCCGCTCACATACAAACAGATGGCTGGACGAGCAGGGAGAAAAGGAGTGGACACCACAGGTATGGCAACAGGCAGAAGTTCACTGTGCCTAGTAATTTGTGGGGATTTGAAGTGTCTTTAATAGTAATGTTTCTGTTGTTTCCCTCTAGGTGAAAGTGTGCTTGTGTGTAAGCAGAACGAGCGTCAGAAGGGTATTAGTCTCCTTAAGGGAGTTCTTCAGCCAATCAGCAGCTGCCTGGTGAGACGGGAAGGCGAGGGTATAACCACCAGCATGCTGAGAGCGATCCTGGAGGTAGGATTAATATTAATAGAGAAAACAATGGATGACTCAAGCATTTTCTCCCTTTTGTGTAATAACACAACAAACTTGTGAAATTAATTTATCTTACATTGCATTTCTCTTATTATTGTTACACTATAACCACAATCTTCAGTGTATTTCATTTGGATTTTTATCTAACATATCAAGGCAAAGTTATGGATATTGTAAAGTGAAAGGAGAGGGAAGCAGTGAGAAAGGTCTGTCTCCACCAGCTTTACCCTGTGGGAAATTTTGTCCCATTATTTTAACAAAATTGCTTAAGCTGACTCAAATTGGCTGCAGAACATCTATTCTTGACTCTTGCTTTAGGTTCAGTTAGATTTAGGTCTGGACTTTAACTAGACCACTCTCACAAATGAATATTCTTTTATCTAAAATTATAGTTCTGGCTGTATATTTAGTGTTGTTGAACCTCCACCTCAGTTTCAAGCCTTTCTACACACTTTAACTTTCTGATGTTTTGTATTAAAATGTGGTGTTATTTACACTTCACAATAATACTCTGCATTGAATTCATCTTTTACATAATTTTAAAAATACACTAAAACTTATACTTGTAATGTGTAAAAAAAAACATTTAAATTTCTTTGCTTAATTTTATGAAACCATCTTCTTTCAGATTATTGTTGGAGGCGTGGCCAGCTCTCCACAGGATGTGAGGTTGTACGCCTCATGCTCCCTTTTAGCTGCCAGCATGAAAAGTGACAACAAGACCGAATCTAATAAGCAGAACAGCAAAGGAGCTATTGAGGCTTGTGTTGAATGGCTGATGGGAAATGAATTCATTAGTATTCAAAAGGATGGGCAAGGTAATGCCAAGGTTTATTATTCTTATTAAATTCAGATTTATTCTTTACTTCACAAAATGTTTAGAAAACTCCCAGTAACCTTTAATTTACTCTGAAAAAACTCAAATTTGAGTTGAAAGTATGAAATATATTCACATATTTTGTCATCACAGGTTGAGCCTTATTGTTTTGAGTTTTCATATTTTTTAAAATTATTTTCATTGCTCTGCTTCTTCACCTCCAGATGAGCAGTATTGTTCAACCAGCTAGGGGCTGCCACTCTTTCTTCGTCCCTCTCTCCTCCAGAGGCCTTGGGAATATTTGCAGATCTCCAACGGGCAATGAAGGGATTCGTACTCGAAAACGATTTGCACATTCTCTATCTGGTATGCATGAAATAACCCAGCAGTGAATAAATCAAATTCTGCTAATTGTGGTAACATTTTAGACTTATATTTCTTGCAAAGCAACAAAAAGCAGCTCTTTGTAAAGTCATAAAAGTCCTGTTTCTAAATTTTCAGATTACGCCACTGTATGCAGAATGGACTACAATAGATTGGTATCAGTTTTTCTGCCTGTGGGAGCAGATGCCTTCCTCGATGAAGAGAGTGGCCGAGCTGGTTGGTGTCCAGGAAGGCTTTCTTGCACGATCTGTCAGCGGCAAACTTGTTGCCAAGACTGAAAAGCAGCTCAGACAGATGGCCATTCATAAACGGTAAAGCACCTATTCAAAAGCGGGTTTTGTAGAGAAGAGAAGTAAATGTAAGAATATTTATGATAAAATAAGGTTAATGGATGCTAACTTAGAAAAGTTCTACTGAACCTAACTTTCTGCTCTTTTCTCAGGTTTTTCACAACTCTTGTTCTCCAGGATCTGGTCAGCGAAGTGCCTCTGGGAACTGTAGCTTCTAAGTACAACTGCAATCGAGGACAGCTGCAGTCTCTCCAGCAATCTGCTTCCACATATGCAGGTACATATTTGAGTGTTGTCATGTGCCTTTTGTAAAACTCATGATCTCTATGTAAATATAACACTTTAAACTCTACACAAAGGTTTAGGTTAGAGAGCAGCAACACGGATCAGAAACACATATCCACATGTGCTATCTGCAGCCACAGCCAAATGTTTTGGGAAGTGACTTAAATGTTGTTTTGTGATCTTTTAATGACTTGCACTTGCAGATGCATGAGGTGCAGGTGAAACGGTATATCTAAATGTTCAGTGTTCTTGTAGAAGTGTTTTCTTTGACAGTTCTCTTGACTGTAGCATCAATCTTGTTGAATTTCTGCTTTAAGTTGCTGAGAGGTTGTTTGTTTCTGCTTTTGCTTCTGATTGAGGAAGTAAATCAGCCCACAGTTTCCTAATGGACTGAGGAGATCCCTACTTATAGGCCCAATTTTGGTAATGTTGCTGAATTGTGTCTTTTCAGCAACGACACAATTCAGAGCCCTTTACACAGTGACAACATAAAAAATTGTAGATCATCACTGTTGAGTGATTTGTTGTTCACTGTAGTATTCTTGGGCAGCTTTGGGAATAAACCCAGCCCATTGATGGGAAGCAAACCCACCAGTTCATTGTGTGAATTCACGGTAGTTATGATGATTTTCTGCTTACAGTAAATAAAAACTGTGATACTGAAGATCAGAACAGTAAATAAAAACACTTTGTTTCATACTTTCAAAAGGAACTTCATAATTTGAAACTCTCAGACCTGCTGTCGTTTTTCAGGAATGGTGACCGTGTTCTGCAAGCGTCTGGGCTGGCACAACATGGAGCTGCTGTTGTCTCAGTACCAGACCAGGCTGAGCTTTGGAGTCCAGAGAGAGCTCGTCGATCTGGTTCGGATTTCCCTTCTGAACGCAGCGCGAGCCAGAGCGCTCTACGCCCAGGGGCTCTGCACCGTAGCGGAAGTAGCTCGGGCCACAGTTCCTGATGTGGAGAAAGCGTTAAGGAACGCCGTCCCCTTCAAGAGGTAGACGTGAACTGGATTATGGATTTTCTGTAAAAATTTCAGAATGCTGGCATTTTTCCAAGAAGATCAAATGTAATTCTGTTAAGAAACCAATTAAATCTCAACACAAAATCTGTGAATTAGAATTTATTTTCTGAGAACAGACCAGTTTTACTTGATCCATTCCAAAACAAGCTCCATCAAAGATTCAGAAAACATTATTAATCCCAGAGTCATAAAGTAAATCTAAGCACATAATAATAAAAAAAAAACAAATTAATGTTTAATCTAACAATCATTAACAGCAAGCTTTACTTCATCAGTTCTAAGCGAGCGGTGGATGAGAGTGAGATGGAGGCGGTGGAGAGGCGGAGCCTGCGCTGTGTGTGGGTCACCGGCGGACGGGCTCTGACAGAACAGGAAGCAGCTGCTGAGATCGTCTCTGAAGCGAGGCTCCTCCTTCAAGAGGACCTGGCTCAGCTCGGAGTTCACTGGGATCCATCAGTACTTCCTCCACAGCCCTCCTCTGGAAGTAGCTCTGACGATTACACCAGTGGGGATTCAGATGCTTCGTCTGCCTCTTACGTCAGCCCGCACCGATCACCAACAGATAGGACTAAAGAGCATCAAGCGGGACAGCGCAGGGACAAGAGGAAAGTCAGTGAGAATCGTGGCGAGGATGTTAGGAGAGATGCAGACAAAGGGATTGCTGACGGGAAAGACGTGAAGTGGGATGTGATGAAATCTGAATTCTGTGAAGTTCTAGTAGAAAAATCTGAGGAAAGAATGAACGCAAAACCAAAGACATCATGCCAAAATGATGCTAAACATGCAGAGGAAAAACAGGAAAACAAAGGGGAAATGTTGGAGAAAAACAAAACACAAGTAGAAGAGGTGAATAAAGGAAATAAACAAATTGGGGAAGCAAATCTTCCCCATTTAAATTCCCCTGCTCCCGAAAGGAGCCTAACACAAGAGCTGGCTGACATCATTCCCAGCCCTCTCCCTCAGCTGCCCCCTCAGGCTCAGCCCCTATGCTCTCCAACCCCGGCCCCTCGGTTCAGACCCCTGATTTCTCGCTTAGAGCCACAACAAAGCACAGCAAAAGCAGACTTTTCTTCATCCCCTCTACAACCAGGGAGACTAAAACACTCGATCGCATTAAGCAAAATCCTCCAATCAATACAAACTGATCAGTCTCTGCAGGATCAGTTGCAGCCTGCTGACAGGTTACACTCAAAAGCCCAAGACACAAAGCCTGCAACCTCTCAAGAAAAGTCAGATGATATTTCTACGCCTACGCAAGCAGATTTGTCAACATCTTCTCCTGCCTCTGCTCCCCTGTTCACTCCCGAGGCCAAACGAAGAAGAACCGAAGCCACAGCGGCGGTTTCGTTTTCATCTCCTGAGCTGTATGCAGGCAGTAGGACTGATGAAGTGGGGCAGGATGGTGCGGAGGAAGAAAGTTTCATCAAAAGCTTTGACTTGGACACTCAGACAGAAAGAATTATAGTTCAACATGAGTTCAGCGGCACAGCTGCAGAAAGAGATGAGGGAGTAGAACCTCTGAGGGTACAGAAGGAGGATTCAGTAGCGGGAGATGAACGTGACAGAAGAAATGAAGCTGAAGGCCTTCAGACAGCGTCTGCCAGATTCAATATTTCTGTGACAGAGAGCCAGCTGGAGTTCATCCTTAATACAAACCACAAAGTAAGTAATGACATCATCTCCAGTGACCTCCAGAAGTATTCACACCACTTAAACTTTTTTATTTTAAATGTTTTATCATGCAGTAGGAGTCTAAATCAAGTCTAAATCATTTTGGTTTGTTTGGATGACAATGCAATGTCTTTTGAATTCACAAAGTCTGTCATTATATGATTTCGAATCAATTCATAAGTGCAATTGATATGATGCAATATAATATCCGCCTGTAGTACAATTATTTACAAATATATGTTTTTACGAAAACAATGAAAATGTAATTTAACCCCAAGAAATACATTTAAGTTCGTGGACAGTAATGAAACAATGTGGAAAATATGAAGCTGTGCAAATACTTTTGCAAGACTCTTGAGTGATATAAATATCTGGAAGCATTTTGAGCATCATTAAATCTATGAAGTTGGTGTCTTTCAGATATCTCCCAGTCCAGCAAGAAGAAGAAAAGACCAAGATAAAGACGAAAACACGCTCGACAATCAGCCCCCTAACAATAACGAGGCTGCGGCAGAGAGTCCAAACAGAAGCAGCAGCTTCCTGTTCGACAGCATGTACGACAGTCTTCTCCTGGACGCTCTGCAACCAAACCAGTTTCCTGAACCAGCAGGTGAAGAAGAATCTCCTAGCCCACGTCCCGCTCCGTCAGCCCAGCAGAGGCGGCGCAGTGAGCTTCTCGCCAACCAGGAGGCGGAGGAGCAGGAGGCGGTCCAGTGGGGCGAGTCCTTCTTCAATCTGTCCGAGTGGGGGGACTCGCTCTTGGTGGGTGAACACTTTCTGGAGAGGCAGAGTTTACTGAGAGACACAGAGAGAACTGAAGAAGAAAACCAAGAGCTGCAGCGATCAAGCGAAGATGAAGATCTGATTTTAAAATCCCAAAACGAGTCTGACGAGGAGAAGCAAGGCAACGATCAGCCTCGCAATCAAAACGATCAACAATTTACTGGTTTAGATGAGGGAAAAACTGCACAGCAGGTTGAAAAGAAAACCAACGAAGAAAAAGGAAATAATGGGGAAAACTTAGTTGGCAAACACTCACTTGTCCAAAAATCACTTGAATGTGCTTTTTGTTGCAGCCCTGAGTTACAGGAAATCTTCGACCGCTGGCCTAGTATGTCCGACCAGCCAGGCGCCGCTGCTTCAACCACAGCAGATGCTTCAGAGTTACCCCATCCAGCGACACACCAGGACAGAAAGAGGAAAAAATCCCAACATCCTGATGCTGCTCAAACGGTGCCGGTCACAGAGAGACCAGGCTCTGCCGGTGACCTTATTCCCCCAACGCAGGCCACGCCCCCTGTCACACCAAGAGTGAAACTAACCACCTCCTCTGTCCACTCACCTGTTGTCGCTCAGCCTCTCAAACAGTCGACGCCCTCAAACCGCCTTCAAGAAAAACGGCTCACATCCCACGCGGCCAACAGTCGCTTGAAGGCAGCTGTTTTTTTTTTTGATAGCAGACCGGTGGAAAGCCTCTGCCTTCCTCCAGAGAGTGTCGCCTCTCCACCGTCCCCGCAGCCCAAGCCTCCATCTGACACCGAGTCCTCGGTGAGCCCTGCAGGTTTCTCTCTCCAGCTGTCCCAGGAGGCCTCCGTCTGCTGCAGCAACTCCGGGAGCTTCTCCATCATAGACGTGGCGAGCGACAGACGCCTTTTTGATACTTTCGTTAAAGAGTGGAAGACGAAAGAGCGGTTCTCTATTGCTTTGGCTTGCGAGAAGAGAGAGTGCAGGCAGCACCCCGAGGATGAAATAGGAGGGAAACATAAGAGAGGTGAGGAAAAGGTTCAAGAAAATGTTTGATCTTCTCTCATAGTCATTGTTTAAGAATGTTTTTTTTCTTTCTGCGTTTTCTTTCTGTGCAGCATCAGAAGCTCATCTAAAGCTTGATGGTTTTCCAGTAAGAAACAACGAAGGCCTTACTTTGATTGGGCTTTCTGTCTGCTGGGGAGCCAGAGATGCATACTATATTTCTCTGCAGCAGCAGCAGAGAAAAGGTATTGATAAAAACAGGCACACTGATGCACATAAATATGTGTCCGTAGCTCTGAACCTGTCTGACCCCCATCAGGTCTGAGCTCCAGTCTGGCTCCTCCTCCACTCGATGATGCTCTTCCAGTAAGGGAAAGGCTGGAGCAGGTGAAGGTCTGTCTGAGCGGACAGGTGACTCACCTCAAGGGCCGTGTGGTTGTCGTGAATAACATCATCAAGGTGTACAAGAGGCTGGTAGAGAGCTGTGGCATCAGCCTGGAGGGAAATTGTGAGGATCCAAAGGTGGGAGAAGTGAAAAGTTACAATCAACTGTCTTTATTAGGATTGTTTGTGATGCACTATATATACTATAAAATGAAAGGAAAACTTCACATTTTTATATAAATGAGACTCTCAGAAGTGTGTCATGCATTTGTATTTAGTCTGTCGATGCTCTTCCTGAATCTGAGGTTCGACTATCCGACAGACCCTCCTCTCCAGGACCCCTGAATAGACCTTGCTAGGGAGGCTTAAGAGTGTGACCCCTCTGTAATAGGAGCACATCCTCCAATCCCCCTTTTTACATTAATAACTTCCCCACTGTGCTGCCCTAGTCTTCTTCTGGACATTACAATTTTTTTCACCTTTGGAATGATTATTAGTATTTAAAAATTGGGCTCAAGCTCAGTGGGAAATTGTAAGGAATGTAAATAGTCGTGCATCTGTCCACCCCAGGTTGCCTGCTGGCTGCTGGATCCTGGCAGTGAGGAAAGAACTCTTCCCAACATGGTGACTGTCTACTGTCCCGAAGAACTACCCCTGCTGGATGGTCTCGGGAACGCACTCTCCCACTGTCCTCGAGTCAGGGCCGCAACCAAGAGCGTCCTCATACATGCTGTGATGAACCATCTCTCCGGTCTGCTGGAGCAAGACGGCACACTGGGTAGAAATGAAGCCAGTGGTGAGAATGAGGTGTTCAGTGGTGGTTTTTTAGTAATCCTATATGACTCTGTCAGATGTGTTTAGGAGGATAGAGATGCCTTCCCAGGTTTGCCTGGCTCTGTTGGAACTGAACGGAGTTGGCTTCAGCGTGGAGGAGTGTGAGAGACAAAAACATGTGATGCAGGCCAAACTGTCGGCGCTGGAAGCCGAGGCTTACAGCCTGGCTGGACACACCTTCTCCCTCACAAGTGTTGACGACATAGCACAGGTCCAGCTCTTCTCATCTTCCCCAGCTGACTTAGTAAAATGCAGATAGATCAATAAAGAAAAAAAAAACACAGTGGATTTAATGACGTATTTTCTTGCGATAGGTATTGTTTTTGGAGCTTCATCTGCCTCCAAACGGAGACATAAATGGACCAAGAAATAAGAAGACTCTGGGTTACACCAGGAGAGGCGGTGGGGGAGTGCGACTTGGGAAGCAGTTCAGCACTACCAAGGTGCAACCAATTAGCTACAAAACTATTTAATAATCATTTTTGTCTTTTAAATTATGCAACCTCATTAAATTAAATTTTACTTGAAGCAAAGAAGTCTTGGATCTAAAATGAAGATTTCCTTTTCCAGGATGTTTTAGAAAAACTTCGTCCCCTGCATCCTTTGCCAGCTGTGGTCCTGGAGTGGCGGAGAATCACCAACGCCTTGACTAAAGTGGTGTTTCCCCTGCAGAGGAAGAAGCAGTATCATCCTACATTGGATATGGACAGAATATACCCCGTCACACAAACACACACGGCAACAGGTGCAACACAGAGCGTCTGTGTTTACAAGGCTTCGCTGAAACCAGACTGTTTAACCTGATTATTATGAATCATTTATATTCAAGGCAAATCTAACCAATGGATTTAACCATATTCCTATGTTCAGGTAGAGTGAGCTTCACTGAGCCAAACATCCAGAACGTCCCCAAAGATTTTGAGATTTGCATGCCTACAGTGGTCGGAGAAAGCCCTCCTTCTCAGGGTGGCTTCCAGATGCCCAACAAGCTGGGGTAGGTGCACTCTTGGTCCTGGCTTTTTATTCCTAGTGATTTGCAGTAGTTTTAATCCTTTTTCACATTCTGCCTATTTGTTACACAGCTTTTAGGTCTCTTGTTGAAGAAAAGTCATAACGTCTCATTTTAATTTTTCCACAAGTTATGCAGGGGTTGTGTGGAACAAAGTGCTCTGCACTGTGGTGAAAATCTGGGGAGAGAAGCAGTTAAAATGCAGCAGAGTTGGGCTGCAATAGATTGATTTAGATCAATGCATAACGGCCTACTCAAAGCCCAGACCTGTATCAGTTTGAGATGCCCACTTTTGACCCAAGTGCTGCAGTTGCTCATGAAAATAATTAAGAATCAGAATCAGTCTTAGTCATGAAGCAAGAAAATTGACTTCAGCTTCACTTTGCTCTCAATGAAGACATTAAAAATATTAAAAAACAGAAAATAAAAAGTACAATTTTTTCTTTCTTGCAAATATGTATGCATACAGTGTTTCTATAAATGAGGTTTGCAAGGAGGTATTAGTGCTAATATGCATGGCATTGATCTGGCGTTCTGTTAAGTGTTGATCACAGAGGCAGCCTGGGGAAGAGAAACTGTCTCTGTGGCGGCTAGTTAGCACCGAGCTAAAGGTAAAAATCTTTAAAGTTTGTATGCAGGATTTATTCTTTGTCGATGGTAACCTAGGGGGAAAAGGCACAATGTGCCTGTTTTACCCCTTAATTCTGTTCCCGTGTTTTTGCTATTTTAACCTTTTAAATCATGTAAAAATTTCTCTCTTTAGATACGAGTCTGTCTCCATTAATTAAAACAACATTGTCATGTTTATTATATTCATAAGTATGAACAAGAACTTCCTGGCAGTTCCATCTGCTGCCTCAGACATCGACAGTGAGGAATGAAGATGGCTGATCTGTTTCTGTTTTTACAGAAAGAGGAGAAACTCTGCTGCTCCTTTTCCTGCAGCTGCAGAACAAGGCCCGGCCTTCTCCGTCAGCATGAGACACGCATTTATTCCCTTCTCAGGTTTAAATCAGCATGATGTGTTCTTATGACATATGTCAGACATTTTTCCAGTGGCTTTGTTTCAAACCTAACTGTCCATGTTTTCCTGTATAAAACTGAAGGAGGAATGATACTGGCAGCTGATTACTCTCAACTGGAACTGAGAGTGCTGGCTCACCTCTCGAAGGATCAACGCCTCCTGCAGGTCAGCGGTGTAGCAAAACAATATAGAATTGTTAACAAAGATGACTTGCTGACACACTGTGCGCTCACAAGGTGCTGAATGGAGGAGCTGACGTGTTCCGTTGCATCGCTGCCGAGTGGAAAAGTGTTGACCCAGAGTCTGTGCAGGACAACCTCAGACAACAGGCAAAACAAGTTGGGATACAGAGAACAGCAGATTTGGGGATGTGATGATTTATTTTGTGACCTCTGATGATCGTACGTTCTTCTTTGCTGAAAGATTTGCTACGGCATCATTTACGGAATGGGAGCAAAGTCACTTGGGGAGCAAATGGGAGTGGAGGAGAACGACGCGGCCTGCTACATCGAGAGTTTCAAAGTGAGATACAAAGGTATTCAGACATGTGCTATACCACTGTGCTGCATAGCAGAAATAAAAGGATATGTTTTATTTCTGCTATGCAGAAATAAAACTTATTTGAAGGGGGGTGAATAAGACTGTTATGACACTGTATTAAACATGACATAACACCTGTCATGAACATGAATAAGCCTTCATGAATATTTATGACTATTGTCATAAAGCATCATTCAGTAAATTATGACACTTTTTATACAAAGTTGACATTATTCAAAATATCTTTGTTATGACAACTTGACATTAACCAAGAAATCATTACTGATATAAATTTGTTATAAAAGTATTACTGATTGCACTTTAAAAATTAGGTAACTTTATGTTATTAAAGGTAAAGTTTAAACAAAAGTAATAAATATTCATGAAGGCTTATTCATGTTCATGACAGATGTTATGTCATGTTTATGAAAGTGTCATGAAAGTCTTATTCATACCCTTTTAAATAAAGTGTTACCGTTTATGATACGTTGAAGTTTTCCTGATATTGTGTTGTTGCAGCATTCAACTATGCCCCGTATAGGAGAAGTTTAATAATATTGGTCGTAGTTCTCATTATTCCATACATGTAAAATCCTCCAGTACCTTCAGTAGTGAAACAGCCTCAAGCATGATGAGTTTGTTGTGTTTTTACCTGAAAGTTTCGGTTAGGTTAAATAGTATTTTTTTTTGTTTTACCTTAAAAAACCTTCTGATTTTAAAAATACCTGATCAATGGCTGATGTATTGGCACATTCCAGTGACTGACCTCAGCCAATTTGACCAACAGTCTTCTTCAGTCTGGATGGAACAATAACATCTCTGAAGCTACCCAGTCACTTGAATCTGATAGATGATAATTTGTGGAAGAAGATAAAGATTAGGGTGACGGTGAGGATACTTAGGAGCTCACCAACAAAGATAAATAATCAAAATGACAGTGGAAACCTGTTGGTCACCGATTTTAAGAGGAGTTTGACTGCTTCTTAGATGTAAAACAAACATTTTCAAGACTGATTCTGTTTATAATGTTTCTTTTGAGAAATGCCTGCCTCTTTTCATATCAGAAGACTTCTTGGTTGAATGAAGATAAATTCAAATATCTTCAAATCCCTCACACCAGCATTCCGTCTCGTCTTTCAGGGATCAACACTTTTCTAAAGCAGACTGTAAAGAAGTGCTTAAAGGACGGCTATGTTCAGACGCTGATGGGCCGGCGGAGATATTTAGCTGGGATCTCCAGCACAGATCCACACGTCAAAGCTCACGTGAGCAAACCTGACAATTAAGGTTTAGCGGGTAAATAACGCACAAAGCTCACTTCTGTTTCTTTGCCTCTCGGCTCCTCCGCCGTCCATTCAGGCAGAGCGGCAGGCGGTCAACACGACGGTGCAGGGTTCGGCAGCAGACATCGTCAAACTGGCTACAGTCAACATCCAGAAACGATTACAAAAAACGTATCCTGCGGCCCCATTGTCTCACCAACACACACACTCAGGTAAACTTTACACGATTCCTCCTTTTCGTATTTACACTTTCAGACTGTGACCTTTAATGCCATCAACCTCGATATGCAATTCCCCCTCCAGCTCGCAGTCACCGCAGAATTGGGGCGTCTCGGCTCAGAGGAGCTTATTTTGTCCTCCAGCTGCATGATGAGCTCATCTATGAAACCACAGAACAGGATCTCATACAGGTATTGGGAGCACTGTTTGGGTTATGACACCGAGAGCAGGACGATGCTTCATTGTCTGACATTTTCTCGCCAGGTTGCACAGATAGTCAAAAGAGAGATGGAGTCAGCAGTGAAGCTGTATGTGAAGCTCAGAGCCAAAGTCAGAGTTGGACCCAGCTGGGGAAACCTGCAGGACCTCGATATATAAACCGAATCCTAAATAATGAAATGAACTGTAATGCTGCTTTGCAACTTTTGTATATACTTTCATCTGCACAAAAGATTTTTTTAATCATATCGACGATGAGATGCGACAACAATCTGATTTTGTACATGTTATATAGACTGACAGAGACGCACCAATCATCTGGCTGTATATGCACAAAAATATTCTCATTTTCAGTCCATAATTATTTACACTTAAAAGTCAAAAGTTCCAAGAATCCGTAAAACTGGTCTTTGACCAGGAAAACGCTTGATTGGTGCGTCTTTGACACTAATATGGAGGATGTCTGATGTAATGAATTGGAAATGTTTGTTATTTGAGTTTGATGACCATAAAGACTCACCAGGTTTATTTTTTATTTTATCCTGAAGTCACATTTTATTGGACCATAGGTTGAGCTGGCTTTCACAAGAACGTACATCATTTATTTCTCAAAACAGATTTGTCTTACTTATAAAGTCCAATAGACATTTCTTGTTCAAAACAAAAAACCAAAAAGGTTAAATGGATGAATGAGAAAACAGCCAATCTCCGAACTGTTTTCAGGTCAGTATTTTCATTAAAAAGCAGAAAAACGTTTGACTTCATCCTCCAAATTTTTATTAAGTTGGAACTCCATTCAGAACCACTAAGCTATGCCTTCAAATATAAGCCAGTATAGATAATTTCAAAGTCATTTGATGCAGCCTTCAACTGGAACAAAACGGGAGTAAACACACTAACAGTTTCAGCTCATCGCCAACAATTAACCAGTGCACCGTGACTCAACAGAGCTCATCAACACGAGGCTCAGTTTGACAAAAAACATTAGTAACAAGTAAATAAATACATGTCTCATGAAAACATCTATGAACAATGATAAAGAGGAACGATATACTCCAGAAAAATGTGTTTTTTAAAACAAAGTATGAAAACATCTGCTCATCTTTACCCAAAGGACTTTACTTTCCAACATGGAGGACACGGTCAGTGCAGTCATTAGAAAAGAAAACAATGAGATGGGCAAGACCAGCAGCTACATTTGAGTGTTACTGGCTCCTCACATCGTTGCATCGTTTGATTGAAGTGCAATGTGGTAAAATTATCTTCTAGTGACAAAGCGCATACATGAGGGTGTAGATGATGGTCGGTTTTCTTAACACTGTTGTGATGTCACCATTGTTTTTATGGCCCAAAAAGAACAATCATCTGGAGACACATTTATAGTCAGCATCTTTGGTCATTTTGTCACTTGCCTATTGGACCCCTTTAACTATACAACAGCTTGATCTGTTTCTATGAACACAAGAGTGGCCAACAGTTGATTTCTAAAGAGTAAGGTGAAGTGATCAGTGCCAAAGGGAAGGATTAACGGAGCCAGGCAGATGGAGAAATTGGCTATCAGAAGAAAAACAAAAATCATTTAAGGCATCAACACAGGCAGAGCTGTGCATCTTGGAGTAAAAACCAGAATATATGTACAGAGAGGTACAATAAGTGCTACTTAAGCAGCTTTAACTCCCTGGCTATTTGTGCAGCAAGAACCTCTCTGTCTTACTGTATGAAGCTCTGGAGATGATAGTGGGGTTGTGAGTTTTGCCGTAGTCAAATGAAAACCTGAAGGGAAAGCTCTTGTCCCCGCCAGGCTTCTGTTCTTGACGTAGCGGGGGGAGGGAGGTGGAGTATAACAGAGTGCTTGAAGTAAGAGAAATAAGGACACCATAGGTTTTTGAGGGCGACGTCTCTGGAGCTGTCAGGGTGCCTTGCTCTCCGGGCTGAAGTGGTACCTGACAGGAGGACCAGGGAGGTCCTCGTCTCCGTCTGATTCTGGAGCGAACGATACGGTGAGGTCGACATAGCGACGGGCCGCCGATGGCTTGATAAGCTTTTGCATCCTGCGGGAGGCGGAGGATAGAAGCTTTAAAGAAAGACTATTTTAAAGTAGAAACATTTCAGGAGTGAAGTCCTTACGTCAGCTTTAGTCTCTTTGAATGTCCTGGCATCACAGGAACGTAGAGCATCTTTACACCATGGACTACCATGCTCGGTTCAATCTCGTACTTTTCCTACAAAAACATGAAATAGTCAACTTTCTTAGGTTTGAAAATGAGTAACTGCAAAGTATGGAAACACTGAATCAGTCAGCCAGCCAGAGATCTCAGACAATTTTATTTTCCATCTCTCCTATTCAGTAATGCATGAAAACTAAGAAATGCCTCCAGATTTAGTTTATAAATGCATCACTTAACAGAGATTACTTTATTTTCTGTACAATTGAAAACTATTATCTGATAAGTTTTTCTGTTCGATTTTCCTGTGAATAGGGGAAAAAATCAGAATGGGTCAAAATCTTAAACTTTGTATCAGCCAGAAGGACGATGGCTGCATGTTGAGTTTGCAAATATTTGGAGGCTTAAAAAGTAACTACTGAGACAGAGCTGAATAATGGTAAAAGAACGTCTCACCCTCACTGCATTCATGAAGTCGGAGAGAGTGAAATCCTCGTGGCCAAAGATAGTCCAACAGTCCCAAATAGTAAAGTAGATGTTGTTCCTGGAAAAGATGTTACCTTCTTAGCAAAAACTGGTTTGAATGAAGAAGTGAGATTCATTAAAGAGTAATGCTTATGTTGTGATTTGTAAGTTTATCACCATGGTGGTAATGTGTGCATGAGGGAGGAAATCTAGTGATGCTTCTACCTGATGGGCGTCCGTTTAACTGGGGCGGGCTCCGTGAGCACCACCACTGGAATGGCCAAGTTAAAGAAGCAGTTCTTCAAAGATTCAAATCCGTATCCACCGACCACCTTGATCAACTCCAGTGCCACCTACATCATTAAAAATAATAACTGCAATGTTGGTATATTCAGCCAAATTTTAATCTATGAAAAGTACTCAATTCAGATGCAGGGCATGATGGTTAAGTGTTTATTAAAGCAAACAAGAACTTAACTCAGGGTCAAGTTTGTTCAAATAACTTAACAGCTTTAAACACCTACTTTTCAGGGTTACCTTGAATACATTTCAGCTTACTTTACAGTATTGCACAACCTTCTGATTGTCACATGAAACAGAAATAATGTACAATCAAGTCTGTTCTTATAACTGTTCGATGGCCGTTCTCACCAGTCCTGCCACAGCAGCGGTTGCTGTAGCGATGGCGGGGATGATCTTCCCAGCGATGCGCTTTGTCTTCAGTCTGTCTGCTGGCTCGATGGAGTACATCCGGGCTCGGATGGAGGAGGCCGACGTGACAAAGTCTATGTGACCGTTGCTGTCGTTGTCTTTTTCAAACTGAAGGGGCCTCACATGTAATCCTTCTGCAAAAAAAAAAAAACAACAAAACAAATGTGATCAAAATAACATCCGAGGAAGCATCTTTCTTTTTACACATCAGTCTAATTAAGTTTGACTGCACACCTGGTGTGACCTTGTTTGTGTCGATGGCCTGCTCAAGCTGTGTGATGGCTTCCCTCTCCTCTTCGCTGCTTAGAGGCATCTTTGCCGCGTCGGGCTTCCTGGCAGTCTCATCCGTCTCTATACACTAGCAACGACAGAGCAAAGATAAATTATCATTTTTTTTAACAGAGAGAAATGGAGACGCCAACTGAAAAGCATAACCTACTTTCTCTGAGGGTCTGTACTCAGGAATTTTGACATCAGAAAGAATCCTGCTCACAGTGTCCTCAGAAATATCCTGATGAACAAAAGTCCAGCCAGTCAGCGATTAAATTTAAATTTAATTTGTATGACAATACAAGCACAAATGTATGTGACCTACGTTTTCTGAGTAGGCGATATCATAAACCTCCGCATAGAGCCGGGCAGTGCTGACGATGAAGGTGAAGTGCCTGATGGAGGAAAAAAGAGGTTGAGGCTTTGATGACAGGAATGAAAAATATCAAGAAAACACACAAAAGTCTACTCACAAAGGGTCTTTCAAGTCAAAATCAATAGGTGCCGGGGGTCTTTTTGGGGACTGCCAAAACAAACCTATTAAAGCACAAAATTTGAGATGTGTCATTCTGTAGATGCATTTAATAATTTATTTTAATAAAGAGAAAAAAGCCAAATAAACTCACTTCCATCTTTTAATCTCGTTTCCAGAGGAAATGAGTGCAAGAGCTGCAGGGCCTGGATAGTAAGCAGCAAACAAACAATGTTAGGGTTGGAATGTCTTTCCATTTAAATTTTTTTATAAATATTCGTATGCATCTATAAGTCAAGACCACACACCTTTCTTTTGAAATACTTTTCAAACTTCAGACGGGCAATGTGGATACACTGCTTCCACTGACCAGGGCGTCTGCTCAGCAGCTTAATGACCTGAAAGGATCCCTCCAGACTTTCCCCCGCCTGCATCCTCTATACACACACACACACACAGAGGTTCACAATGATGCTAAACGAGCATGAAAACAATGTGTGCAGCATTAAATCTCACCTGCAGCACAACATCAGCTGAAGGGTGTGTCTGCCAGAATGAGTTGTAAATGGAAGGTTTATGGAAAAAGGAGCTCTCAAACTAGACCAGAAAATCACAACCAAAAGCATTAGACAATAGTCTCAGTAGCAAAATAACAATGATCAGATTCATTGAGGACAGACCTTGTCTCTGGCCCACTGGATGGTGTGCTCTATAACCGAAGGGAAAGACTTGAGGGTGCAGAACGGGATCTCCTCCTCAGGGGGGTCCCTCTGAGAGGAAAAGCACATGGTTCAGAACATAAAACACACACAAAAAATTTGACCAGGAAATAATACTCACATGGCTATTGTAGGACTCTGTTAAGCTTGGAACAATGATCTCAGTGTGTCCTTTAGTTCCCATGGTGCCTGAGTCCAAGAGAGGTCTCTGATTGGACACACAGCGGCTGGAAATGCAACATGGAAAAAAATATTACATTTAAAACTGAATAATTTCAACTTTAAAGTTTTGATTTAAACAGTTTTTCAAGAGCTAACATCAATGAGGTGTTAAAAGTTCAGATACAACCAAGTTCAAAGACAGAGGCTTCATTCAAGAGACACTGGCTGGTGAAAGGAATCCGCCAGTTTTAGATTTGACATATTCAATATAGAAACATCCTGTATATATCAAATACAACTTAAAAGTCATTACATAATATCCCCCACCCCTCTTAAAGGATCCAAGATTAGTTGAACATGTTTGCCTAAATATGTTGTAATTTTCCTACTAACTAAAAAATTGTTGTTTGTAATACGCCAAACTTAAAGTTATTTAAAAAATGTACATCTTTTGTTATATTCCTCACCCCTGAAGGTTGCCATTTTTTCACCTTCTGGGTTGATGACACGTTTTGGTAAATTCAGTACTGAAATCTACAGAGTAAACTCAGATAGGCTGTCTTTTCTTTGAGTTGTTTATTACTGGCGTAATTTTAAATGGTGACACGCTGTGTCACCGTTGGCTGTAATTAAAAAAAAAAGCATTTGAATCTGGATCTCTTCCCACATGAAAAAAAACAGAAGAGTGCAGTGGAAGAGAACCGGAGCTGAACATAACTTTCGAAGAACCTACATTTATGCCCTCAACATTTCTCTCCAGAAGACGGTCATTCGTACGAGCAAAACTGACAAAGGCTCCAACAGGTGGTCGTTACCTTGAGCAGCTAAAAATAAATGCCGTGCCGACAGTTTTTATCTACAAACCGCCCTGGGAGAAACATCAGACAGACAGGGCAGGAAGCTATTTTAAATGCTAATGGAGATCTGCAACAGTTGTACTGGCGGCACTACTGCCGCCTCGGATGAAGACTGGACCGGACATAGAGCTATAAAAAATGTTTATCGGATCACACAGCCCAACCAGAGGTATGCGTCATTCATTGTTTCATTTGCAAAGCTGAAGGCAGCAGCAGCAGACACCAGCAGACATGGCCAACTCTGTCCTCTTCCTCAGTTTGTTTCTCCTCATCTTCATCACCTCTTGCAATTTCTACATGCCAATCAATTTCAAATCTTCTATTTGAAAAGGCTTAATAACGTTACTCACCGCTGTTTTGGCTGGACAGAGCTAGCGCAGTTGGACCATTAGACATAATTTACCCAGAATGTAATGCCGTGTGAACAACACGGCCACATTCACATGACGATATTTTATTAAAATGTATAAAAACTAAACAGCTATTTTAGATTGCCATATCTAAAATAAATATTTCTCAAAGTCTATTTCTACAGCTAATCATGGATCCTTTGAAGGCAGCAGAAAGAAAAAGTAACATGCCTTTTATTTATAGCTCTTAAATATCTGTCAAAATTAGCTAAAACCTTATAGCTAAAACCTTGAGACTGTCTTCAAAATGTCTTAGCCATAAACAAAACTATGGTGGATTCTAGCTGCTATATAAAAACCATTTGAATGACGAGCTTTTAAAATGAATTCTGGCTCACACCAACCTGTCCACATATCTCCTCGCCTCCACATTGTCCAGTGCTGTAACCACTATGTTCATGGAGGAGTAGAAGGAGTCGCTGTAGACGTTTTCAGAGGCTGGACACACCTTGTTTAGGTGAGCGTCCACCTGCAGCTCTGGGTTGATGTCAAGAATGGCGCCTGCTGCTGTGGTACTTTTTGGCTTCTGAGGCAGCAAAGGTGGGGCAAGGAGTTAAATTAATTTAGCTTCTAATATTAGTTCATGCAAAAATTATAACAGTAACATCCATTAACCTGTATGTGATGGGGTCTGAAGAGGAACTGCCTGTTCAGGTTAGACTTTTCTATGAGGTCTGGGTCTGTGACGCAAACCTTGAATGTGACACGAAAATATATATTCAGCAAGCCTGTATTACATAAGCAGATGAAAGCAATGTGTTCAGAAAGAAGAGGGGTGATGTGAAGACGCCCACCTCTCCAGAGCTTTTTGCCAATCCTACGCCAAGGAGAGCAAAGTTTTTCAGCATTTCACAGCCTATGGCACCACAGCCAACCTTAGAAAGAGAAACAATTAAGGTTTATTTAGCACAAACATCTTGCAATTAATGCACCAATACTAATAAACTCCAGTGCCTACCATAAAGACCCTGAGCTTGTGTAGTTCAAGACACAATGGTTCACCAATGCAGGCTCGTAATCCATCATAGCGGTCACCTCGAGGGAAAAACTCCTCAACAGCAAGAGTCTGAAGAGGCCTGACCAGCTCAATGGTGTCAAGGTAAAACTGAACAATTGGAGAGGAACAGGTTAAATAACAGAGAATTTGAGTATACCATCAAGGCGAGTTGTAAGATCCTTTCAACCTCTGAAATAATCTCCTACCCATTGCTGCAGTGGAGCAAATTTCCCTGTAATGGCCTTGAGAACTTCCTGACTTGCTATTCCTCCCACGGCTGCAGCTAACGGAGGAAGGGTTCCCCTGGCCGTCCGAGACAGACAGCGCACCACCTCAGCATTTACAGGAACCTACGACGAAGGAGGTGGAAACAAGAAGAAAGGTAGCTGATAATGAATCAGTATGTATTATTGTGAATCTAAAAAGAGAACTAAAAGCTCACTTTGTTCAAAAGTGTCGTATTCACTTCCTCAGTCAGGTTTAGTAAAACCTCAGCATCCTGTAAGCACCTGATGATGATGAAAGCATAACAATGTATTATCTCTCTTTGTGCATTTTTTACATTAATTTTTTTCATCATAAACTTGAATTACAGAATGTAGAGCAGGAAATCACAATGGAGGTGGAAAAAAGCCAGAGAAAGTTTGTTTACCCAATGTTAGGAAGTCTGCAGTGCTTGACCTGGAAGTTATCCAGAGCCACCATTGCACCGTGGATTTGTAGAGGAGCCTGACGGGTAGAAAATAAGATTGTGAATTAAAGCACAAACACCAGGCTTGACTTAGGCTAATCTTCCTGGTTTAGCTTGTTTTTCAGGATGAGGAAAGGATGTCTGGTAGATGGGTGGACATTGTTTATGTCGATTGTCAGCGAGGTTTTTAAAAATGTGAACTAAAATTATTGGACAAGACCTGTTTAATCAGTGCATCAAGATGGATGTGGATGTATTGCATTTATTTTCCATGTAATCTAAAATGTATTAGATCATTTGTAGCACATTGGCTACAGATCAGAGAAGCATAACTCTACTGTTCATATATGCATCAGTTTTCTTTCAGCATTACTGAAGCATTAAGTGATTCTCTTCTGGTTTACCCACATTTTAGCAACAAATTTTATATTTTTCATATTCTGATTTCTTTTGCTATACTTATCCAGATAAATCCAAGTCCAAACTTTCCAACATTTTTGTAAACCAACAGAAGAGCAGGGGTGTCCAAAGTCGGTCCTTGAGGGCCGGTATCCTGCACATTTTAGTTCTCTCCCTGGTGATAGCAACAACCTTTTCAGGTTGTCAATATTCCTCTTAGGCCATCTAACGAGCCATCACTTGATCCAGGTGTGTTAAACCAGGCAGAGAACTAAAACATGCAGGATGCCGGCCCTCCAGGACCGACTTTGGGCACCCCTGGTGTAGAGAATGACTCATCAGCGTATGAATCACAGTCATATCCATTTCCAGCTCATCCAGGTCTGCTGTTACTGTTTAACTTGCCATTATTTAATTTCATTTAACACAGAAGTGCATGCCACCTTTAAATGGCATTAAATTCAGAGTCACACCTGAATTCATCAATATGAGATGTATGCTTCCCCGCTTTCTTTCCATTCTTACCTCTGGTTTACTGAAGTCTGGAATCAGAACCTGAGGATTACAAAGCTGTCGCTCTAATGTTTCCTGTAATATATAAAAGGCACAGAGTAAATAGGTTGTTTTAAATTACTGTTCACCTCTTTTGTCCAAATTTAATATTTAGAGAATACCATATTTACTCACAAAAGAATATGTTGTAGGGGTTTTCACCATTACAAAGAAACCTCCATGTGCATAGGGCTGAAGTTCTGATGTATCTCCTATTTCAAAGCTGTGCGGGGAAAGTACTGATGCCACACACAGCCACAAAAATATAGAAAAACAAAAGAAAACACAAAGCTTTGATTAGTTTACTGTTATACAACATCATCCAGTAGACACGGCTACAGCAATACTGACACTCAAACTACAAGTGTGTTCAGTTTTCTTTTGTGCCTATTTTAAATATTTCAACACCAAAACTGTTCCACTCAGGAAAGACGATACCTGTGACCTGCCG
The DNA here is from genome assembly GCA_033032245.1 of Poecilia picta. NCBI lineage: Eukaryota > Metazoa > Chordata > Actinopteri > Cyprinodontiformes > Poeciliidae > Poecilia > Poecilia picta. Next base: position 13,710,322 of record CM065353.1, on the reverse strand, counting down.
TACAGTCCCGTTGAGCGCCACCATCCCATGGACCTCTCTGAAGATCACATTGTGGCCTGTCTGTAAGCCATGGGGGCGGTTGTCCATGCAGGTTACAATCCCAGGATTGTTCTGAGTTACAATGAGATGTTTTTTAAGTGGATAAAGTTCAGAATCAGCCAGACTTCCTCTTGTGTGAACACAATATAACAGCATGAACGCTACCTGAGTGATACTTTGGATGAAAATTTCTTTGGGCTCTTCTCCTGTGGGATCAGACACCTCAAACGTTTCTCCAAAGTCACAAAAAATGCGTGCACAGATGCCGTAAGCGTCACAGCTGATAAACTGGTGAAAACAGAAGGCAACAGGGTTTAGTTAAAATGCAGCAGAATACATATAAAGGAAACAAATATTTTCTATTGAAGGGGTTAAAACTTACTCTGATGGGGGGCTGCTGTGAGTGGCAGAATGTATTTATTCTCTTCTGTAGGTTCAAACTGGCCTCTGTCAAAATCACACACTGCAGTAGACAGAGAACAGTAAGTACTGAACGTAGCAAACTGTCTGCAGCAGACAGAGGACAACAATCTTGATTTAATTTAAATGAGTCAAGACTTGGAGTATTTAAACTGAAGGACAAAGAAACTGACAGTACCAACTAATAATGAGTCAAAATGGATAATTCCCAGATACTTTGATTAAACCTTTTTGGTAATATCGTGTACTGTCAGATTTGACTTAAATTTGACAGTTCCTTTCGAAACTATTCAAACATTTTGTTACATTACAAATAGAAAAGGTACAGCAATTTATTTGTTGTTGTTCTTTCTTCCATAAGAAACTACGATGAATTTAACCAGAAAACATAGCATTTCCCATGAAAAGTAAAGAAAAATATCAACCACTGGAGGTGGGCCGAGTGTTCCCACACATGCATTTACAAATCAGTACCAAATACAATCACAGCTCTTTCATCACAAGCAGGAGTTTATAATAGTATTTTCTGAGACTAGATTCCTGAAACATATTCAAATGGTTATTTGTTTAGACAAGATTCTTAAACATTAACTTACTTGATACTTTCTGAGAAAACTTAGATCCGTGTTGTCGTCCACAGGCAATGAGGACATGTCAACTTGGACATATGGGTTTAAATCAGCAACCCGAGGACACACTGCCTCCACCCTGAAACAGAAACATTGACTTTAGTTAACACGTGTAATATCTAAACACAGAAAATTAGACTCCTGCCTCATATTATAATTGAGGAGATCTTGTTTCCAGTTACTTGGCCAATCAGCCATTATTGCTTCTGAAAAAAGAAACCATAATAATAATAATAAATTATGTGGCATTTTGTTCTTATTAGTTGTGTTACCACCCCAGTGGCAGTAAAAGGCCCAAAAAATGCTTCTAAGGAGCAGATTTAGAAGTACCCCGAAAACTACAGAATTTGTTAAAAACTGTGAGCTGCGCTGAAATAAATAAAAAGAGAAGTTCAAATACATGCCGACAGTGAAAATTATTCTTAAAAATAAAGATATACAGATTTAAAAAGAAATTTAGCGCCCCTTCACTGGGCCAGGACTCTTCGACCTCGTTAGTTGCCCTGACTAATGCCTAAAGAAAATACGAGGTAGAAATCTTAACATTTTGAAAACAATTTTATTGAAACCACTGATATTGAAAGACCAACATTTTTGTAATATCTAATAAACTATTTGATCATACATGACCTACTTCAAGACTTTTTAATGGCGAAGAGAACAGGCAATAGCAACACGGACCAACGACATGAACCACATATGCAGCGAACGCATATGCAACATAGACATATGCAACATCTACATATGCATCATTTACATGCAACATAGACCAACGACACATCTACACATATGACTTCTACTTATTTTTGATACAAATGGAACCCCATATATCACTACCGTCCACATTACCTGCTCCTATGGCTCAGAACATCCTCATTGTGGATAAAGAAGTTGCATCCCAGATCCCATGTCTCGCAATTCTTGGCGTCGTGAAGAGTAACAGACTGAACAACAAACACACAAGAGCACAAATCTGAGACTTGGGAATGTTCAGATCTGACTCTGGTGCTCAATACAATTTTGTTGAGCGCTAGACATTACAATTTCAAGATACTACCCACCTTCACGCCAGCCAGGACTATGTTCTTTGCTGAGGAAACAACAAAAGTAAAATCAAATGCTGTTAGTGATGGTTATGGTCGTATTAAAATAGTATCAGAAAAGATTAACCAAAAAAAATAAATAAATAAAAATGTTTGCCTGCCCACCTATCTCTACTCCCAGTGCTCCCATTCCACTGAGAAAGACTGAGGACTGGGCCATCTGGTGCATAGCACTGTCTCCAAGCACATACCGCTGCCGGCTGAACAGGAGGAGATTGTGAAGAAGGAGAAAGTGTGAGAAAAAGTGAGGCTCGCCGACTGCTGTGTGGTGAAGCGCGCTGTCATATCCTGACCCGACCGCCACGCCATGTCATCTGTGCTTTCGGGTTAGTTAATGAGAGAATCACCACACGGCACTTGCCTGTACAGCGAGTCGTCGATTTCCATCAGGTCTGCAGCCATGCTCAGAGGGGAAGGGGGAGGCGACTCGGTCGTTTCAAAAAAAAAAAATCTCGACTCTTCCTAAACGGGAAGACACAACGTGACATTTGTGGCATTTAGCAATTCTGTTTTTAAACCAACGCCCAACTGCAGGTTAGCTACGTGGCTAACTGGTTGTCAGTAGCCGCGGCTCGGAGCCTCGAGTCAGAGCAGCGTGTTCGGCTCCAGGGCCCTTTAACCGCGAAGCATTAAAACAAAGTAAACTGCTACTTTATTGAAATACACAGATAACTGCCGATTGAAACTCAACGTTAGCTCCTACATTAGCACTGAGTGTCACTCCCGGTGAGGCACCGGTGACCAGGACTTATCGTAAACTCGTTAAAAGTGGAAACAGAAATACCAGGCAACGTAAAACAGTCCGAATTATTCAACTGTTTAAGGAAACAAAACCTTCGTCATATAGTGTTTCAAATATGTTGCTAAAATTGTTATGATAATAAGAATTTTAAGAGCATTTGCTTGTACCTGACAGTATGCGCGATGGGTAGCTTCGAATGAATTGCTGTGACTGGTTAAAATCTAGAAGCGTTTCCGGGTTATCCTGATCACGTGACTCAAAATAGCCAATGATTTCCCAGTAGATTATTTCTGACTGTTTTTGGAGGGGGTGAAAGTTTAGAGTCTTTTGACGTTTCTCAAAATGATTAACACACGAATTTCATACAACACTGTTTGTTCTATAAACATGTTCATAATTCATGGTTTAAATAGAACTGTTATAAATAACACAAACATATAATATTGTATGCTGAAATGGATTACTAAAATATTTATTAAATCATTTCCTGTTTGCATCAGTTCACCATGAACTTTAAACTGTCTCTATGGTCGATCTGGGTTGGCTAAACTGCACATTAACAGGCCAGTCACCTTGTCTGTGTAACACTGACATAAGATAATGGCTGATAGACCAAATAAATTTATGTTGTTCAGCTTGTATCACAGCAAAGTGAAATGATTATATTATATTATTACCAAATAACTATTAACTATGTCCTTTATTAAGGACATAGTTAATTTAAATTTTATGGTAAATATAAAGTATTTAATCACAAAAATGAATTATTTCAATTAATATTTATTTAAAATATTTTTAAGTTACTTCACAAATATCCAAAATTTTACCTTGGTCTTTCTCATAAAATTCCTATAAAATACACTAGTTTAATAGTAACATATTACCCCTGATATGAAAGCTTTTCCTTTGTATCCCATTTATGTTTATACTACTTACATCGCATGTACTACTTACATCGCATGTAAGTAGAACATGCTATGTTTGAGTTCAGAACCTAGCATGTTCCGAACTCAAATAAACATAAACAGGCTGATGTTTTTTTTAATGATACACCTTTGTTGCAAGTTTTATCGATATAATTTTGTAATGTGGTTTTCGTCCCCTCATCTTTATTGTTTCTATTTTTCTTAATGCGCAATAATAAAATGTTTTATTTTTATTTCAATAGGTTTGTTTTTATTTTCTAAATAAACTATAAGCCTTACAAACTGCTTTTGGGAGACACTGTAGGGGGACACCACTGATCCAGTGTGACCCGGACAGAAGAACTGAATGTGTTTGGGTACTCTCCTGTGTAAAGAAACAAAGGTCAACAGCCAAGTGAAACATTTACATCTGACTGACTTCAATTTGGTGGACTGTTTTTGGAAAAAAACAAACAAAAAACAAATATTTGCTTGAAAATGTGTAATTGTCAGATCTTTTTGTGTCCATTTTGATTTCCATTCCCATTGCAATGCAAATAGATTTCATTTTCACTTAAATCTGGACAAATATTGTGTTCTTTTGGTCTGGAAAAAAATATTACCCTTCACCTCAAAACCTCTGAGGCATCCTCCCTTTGATCACATTGGCCAAACACACATGAGAACCTCCCCCTAAACTGCAGCCAGAAATGAACGCCTCCCTGCAATAAGACCCTAAACTCCAAAAGAAACGCCTCGCCTTACAGAGATCTGCAAGTTACTGGCAATGTTGAGCAGCCGCATGGCACTACGTCGGCTACAGAGGATTGCCGTTGCTCCTTTGAGTTTTACCAGTGATGCAACAACTAAAGTACTGAGGGACATGTCAACCCTTCCACGGGTTTACGTTACTAGGCAGATCCCACCTGAAGGCCTGAAGATCCTCCAGGATTCTGGACAGTAAGTTAGGAAGGAGTCCTGTAACAGACTGGAGGACTTCTATTGGTTACCTTCAGATTAATAAGATAAAGATATGGTACCTGAAATAATATTTCCTCACAGCATTGCTGAATAAATGTGTTTCAATGTAATTAGTAACTAATATGCCTCAGTTACATCTTATTTACATCAAAATAGGAGATTGTCAGTAAAATGTCAGAGTGGTGTTTGATGCACCACTCTGAGAACCTCAATGGCTGTCAATTAACTGCTCTTCTTTGCGTCCTCTTCACACAGGGTGCAGTTTGAGCTGTGGGACTCGGATGACGTCCCTGTGCCGAAGAAAGAGCTGCTTCAGAAAGTGAAAGGTGTGGATGGTCTCCTCTGCGTGCTGACTGAAAAGATTGATGCAGAATTGTTGGATGCTGCAGGTATGTAAAAGCACTTAAACCAAATATCCATGTCATAAACTTGTCATTGATTGGCCTGTCATCAGAGATTGAGAACCATATTTTGGTTTGGAGCTGTGCTCTCCTCTTTCTATTTTGTGGTGATAAATTGAACAGTACTACATAAGTTGTTCAAATTGCTAGATATTGTTTTATAATGGCGCTGCTTTAAAGTTCCCCACGTCTTTATATCTGATCTATGGCTGATTCAATGACTATGGATCATTTTGCAAGGCACTACAGAATCCATAAACAAAATCATGGTGGTTCTGTGTCAATGGTGTTTTTCCTATAGGTTCAAACCTGAAGGTCATCAGTACTATGTCAGTGGGGTTTGATCATCTATCTTTGGAGGAGCTGAAGAAAAGGTGATCTGCTAGTTTCCTTAAATAACACATTTAATTGTTAGGTCCTTATATGTATACATTTTGTGGGATTTATTTTACTGAAACATGCTCATGTAATTGTGAATATTTGTGTCTCTCAACAGAGGAATCCGTGTAGGTTACACCCCTGAGGTCCTGACAGATGCAGTGGCAGAGTTAACGGTAGCTCTGCTGCTTGCAACATCCAGGAGACTCATAGAGGCGACTCATGAGGCTAAAATGTAAGCTCATGCACACAGCACACATCTTTTTAGAAAATATTCCCAAGTTCATTTAAGGCAAATTTAAACAACCATCTTCCACTGCAACGTGTATCAGCGGCGGCTGGGGCACATGGAGAACTCTGTGGCTGTGTGGACACGAGCTGGCCACAGCACTGTGGGAATTCTTGGACTAGGAAGAATAGGTAACACAACAAATTTACATAAGATCATCTCACAATCACCATACCCAACATCATGCTGATGTTTTCTTCTGGTTGCTGTCCAGGTGTGGCTATTGCAGAGCGGCTGGCACCTTTCAAAGTGAAAAAGTTCATCTACACAGATGTGGCTCCAACACCTGAGTTGGCCAAGGCCATCAATGCTGAATATGGTAATATGTGGATTACTGGCACTTACGGCCTGTTGTCACTTTAGGGATTTTTTCAAAGTATTTTTCTTGGTAATACCTCAAGCCTTTGGACAGGAGTTTTGCAAAAAAAAAAAAAAGAAAAAAAAAGAGGAGGAGCATAAGTATTATGAAGAACAGTAGCCTAAATTAAGTTCACAGTTCATATTTTCCCTGTACTTTGAATATGATTGAATTTAATTTGCTTTTTCCTTCTTATGGAGAAAGAGTACTGTGAAGGTAGAGGTCTGGTTCTGTGCAATGCATTTCAAACTGAATTCATTTGGAGCTGTACCTGGAATGTTGCCACATAAGCTAACGAGTGATGCCTGTGTAAAAGAAGCACTGGTTTCTGTTTAAATGCAAAGGTTGCAGCTTTTCATTTTCATTAGAATCATTTGTTTTGCCTTTTTTCATTTTCCAACATCGCTCAACAAGCAATTCCTTAAGTGGAGGTAAAACTATGTCACCTTGGTGTAAATTGCACAAAAAGGTCCAAATGCAAACAACAAACAGACCAGCAGAGATCCAAACCCAGATAATTATGTTCAAGAAAATCAAAATGCAGAAAATACAGTGCAGTCCGATATAAACATGTAAAATTCTCTCCTCATGCTTAGCGAGCTTAGACACCAACTGTTCATTGAGTACATATGTATATAAGCAATAGAAAACTTGTTCAAGGCAATACATTTTCATCTGGTGGTTGTGTGCCCACCCTTTGTAATCCCACCATATGTCCTGTATTAAAAAAACCTCTGATGAAAACACTCCATTAGCAAGCATTCAGTGCTTTTATTTGGGATGAACTGGAGACCGTAGGAGAATGTAGAGTTTTAGTTTGTCTAAGGCTAAGGTACTTTCTTATAAGTTTTCTCTGTTTAAATATAGTAATAGATACATAGATGGGACTGCATTAATTTGTATTTACATCAGTCAGTTGTATGATATAGAGTATTGTGATTTTCATGCTGTTTGTTCTTCAAGTCACACTGGATGAGCTGGCAAAGCAGTCAGATTTCCTGTCAATATGCTGTGCTCTAACACCGGAGACCAAAGAGATCTGCAACAAGAACCTTTTCTCAAAAATGAAAAAGACCTCCATCTTCATCAACACCAGCAGGTACCCCAATGTTATTCTCCAACACACACCGAGTGACCTCAGAACAAGCAGTACACAACAATCCATTTAATATAGTGTATACAAGGGTGTTCTAAAGCTTTTAATAATCAAATCAATTGTCCATGTAGGTTTCTGTCAGTAAATACTGCATTTTTGCTCCATCAGAGGAGGGGTTGTAAATCAAGAGGACTTGTATGAAGCTCTGTCCACTGGGCAGATAGCCGGAGCTGGATTAGACGTCACCGTTCCTGAGCCCCTGCCCACCAGCCACCCACTCTTTACTCTCAAAAACTGCGGTGAGTTTGTCAAGCAGTCAGCTCTGATTACTCTCATTACTTACTGTCAATCTTATGTCTTAACTTTCTTCTCCAGTGATTCTTCCACACATTGCAAGTGCATCCTACAGCACCCGTAACGCCATGTCTGCCCTGGCAGCAAACAACCTCCTGCTTGGCCTGCGGAGCCAGCCGATGATCAAAGAGCTGAAGCTGTGAGGACAGACTTGCTCCAGAGGATCTCAGTTTTTGAGAACTTCAACTTTTCCATCGAAATATTTCTGCTGTTTTAAACTCAGTTTGTTTTATTGGATTCTTTTCTTTTGTGTAAGAAATATTAAACTCAAATGTCATAAATCACGAAGCAACCCAGAGTATGGCTTCCCATTCGACTACGCAATTGTCCAGATTAATGCACTGCATCTTCACAAACTTGGTTCGGCTCTCCTTTAGCTCTCCCAAAATGGGGATTGGGACCCCTCTTAGGGTCATGAATCAGTAAGCCGGACCCAAAGAGATCATGTAACAAAGTGTCTTGTTTTGTTTTGCATTATGCAGGTTTAAAAACTTGATATCAGAGGGTCTAAAAGCCAGAAAAGCAGTGAAATGTCCCTTTTCAAAATGTGAAATGAGTGTAGATGTATCTTTCAGTATCTCCAAAATACAAATAGCTAAAATTAGACAAATACTAAAGTTGTGAGGTGATTAAGAAAATGGATGTTAAAACAAATAAATGTAAAAAATCTGTTTAAGAATTTCTTTGTTATTCTTCTCAATCCAAATGAGAGGTTTGCTCAGATTTTCTGGTATTAGTTTATATCTGTTGAGTTTAACTATAGAACATTCAATAAGAATTTCACAAAAAAGAAAAAAAAAGCCCAACAGAGCTCCATTGTTTTATTCAGGGTGTACAACAAATCCAACATATTTTACAACCTTCTCACACACCAGAGACAATGATTCTACCATTTTATGGTAACAGCATTTGTGAGATAAATGTTTTCACTTTTAGGAAAACAAATAATTACTCAGCTTTTACAGCTGGAGAGCGTAAGGCATTTTACTAAAGTCTAATTCACAAATTTGCAATGTGAAAACTAGAGGAAGTACAGTAAGTGCTTTATTTTGAAAGGCTATGAACCATTAATTCAACTGCCAGGGGGAAAAAAAAAACGCCATATGATCAATAACAAGTTAAAGTAGTTTAGAGGGAGATCTTCACTTCATCACCTCTTTATTTCTCACAAGAACACAGTTTTTTTCCCAAGAATGTGACTGAGTTACATCATACATTTAACCATCACTTGCCACTTTAAACGCACACACCAAACAGCAACGTCACCACTGGATTATATCCCAGGAACATTTAATCTGACAATTTGTGTTAATGTCGTTTTTTGTAAACAAGGTTTTTCTTCTGTAACGAGGTGCCAATATGCTTCATGAAATTAAATAAAAATGTTTAACTGTACAAGCTGACAGTGTGACGACTTTATTAAAAGATGCCGACCATCTTAAAGTCAATGACCAAAATCACAACACATCCAGTGATTAAGAATATAGACAGACAGACATGTTTGTTTTTGCTTTTTTAATTCACTAAAACAGAACTGTACAATAAACAGTCTAGTCCAATGACATCGGTCTTATTTAAAACCAACAGAAGAATCCAAACTGACATAAATCAATCTATGATAGTCAGATAGTTCTTCTCAGCAAGTGTGTTTCTTTTAAATTGTAAATGACAGTAAATATAAAGTATTAGATCTGAGCATGTTGGATGTAAATGTTTTTTTTTTTAAATCTAATGAAGAAATATACTTGTTTCCAAACTGTCTCCAAATTTTAACTGTCACTAATTTAACTTTTGTGGATGAGTTGACAACCTGTATAATTGCCTGCTGCTGGAAAATCCCCAAAACTCAAAAAAACAACGTAAGGCTGAACGTTTGGTTATGACGCCGAGCAAAAACTCTGCGCGGTGTCCTGTTAGTAGACTGAGGCTTTAAACAGTGGCAACGTATCCACAAATCTTTTTTTCCCTCCATCTTATAGTTCCTATGAAGCAAACTCAGAAAGGAAGAAAGTGTTGAAGTGAGCAGAGTTTTCTCTGGCTGCTGCCAAGTACTGCTGATCAGCTGGCTGAAAGAAAATGGCAACATGTGTCCTGGCCTACACAGAAAACACAGTCAGCTGTTATTAAATAATCTAAATAATTCCAGTTATTACATAAAAACCTAAAAACAGAAAATAGAGAATGGGTGAAATCTACATCACTCTGCTTTAGGTAACTCAACTTTACATCTACAGCTGTACAGAAATGAGCTGGGTGGAGTTGAAACCTTGAAACTGTTTTTCTACTGAAAATATTTATACCATGAGAACCTCATAGCGACCCCAAAACTGCCTCACAATAGATTCGGACAAGTTGGATCAATAAATTGCACATATCTTAGCATTCCAGAAAACATATTAGTTATACATAACAAATATTTGATTGATTTGTCTAAGCGCTTTGATTACATTTCAAGAACTGAAAAAAGAGAGGAGTGTTTTTAAAAATGACTTCTAGTACAGTAACAGAAATATCATGGGAATGATTTGAGCCAACTCTGAGGTGGAAGTAAACAAACTGATAATCAGTTGAGTGAGAAATGTACTTCTTTTTCAAAGTATCCTTTAAAAGATGTTATAAACTCCAATCCAACAAAAAAGACATTTAAATCGGTAAATACAGCATTACATCACAGCATCATGTAGTGATGTTTTTGTTTTTTTTTGGGGGGGGATGTCAGCTCAACTTTTGTACATTAGTCATAAACAACAATATAAATAAACTGGACATTTTTTACACTAAAAGAATCTATTTACAGTGGGGTTTTCCAGAGAAACTCATAAAAATGGCACCACTAGTACTTTATATTAGTTAGTACTTGCTTTACAATGTAACTTTACTCTAAAGTAAAACTGTCCAAAACAAACTGCTGAGACTTGACAGAGAGAAATGTAAAGTTTTCAGTTTCTCAAACAAATCAACGATTGGCACTGAACTGCAAATCCTAGTAAAAGCAAAACAGTTTTTAAATATAAAGGAAAAGTTGGGCATTAACTCAGTTTTGGAAATGGATACGACTACATAATCTATTAGTGATTATCAAGAAATAATCAAGTAGAAATGCTTTAACAGCCACTGTTCTTGCGAGTGAACCACTAGAATCCACTCATATTAGCTGTTGACTGTACAGTTTTCTTCTGTTGTTGAAACTTTCAACAACTAAATTTAGCTCTTCCATATATTCCACTTTCATGTTCACATAAATATCTGGCACACAGAGCACATGTACTTTCTCCAAAATCTACAGCGCCTTCAAAAAGTATTCATACCCCTTGAAGATTCCAATATTTAAACCTTAGAGCAACAAACTTCAACATACTTATTGGGATTTATGTGACAAATTAACACAAAGTGGTGACAAACTTTGAAGTGTGAGGTGCATTTTTATTCAGTGCACTTTATTTTGATACTCCTAAATAAATGCAGTGCAGCCAATTTGCCTTCTGAATTTATCTAATTATTAGTTCATCTGGGTGTAACTTAATGTCCAAATAAATGCAGCTGATCTGCGAAGGCTTCAGAGGTTTTGTTAGAGAACATTAGTGAAGAAATAAAATCATGACCAAATATAGAAGACCGGTCAGGGAGAAATCTGCGGAGAAGTTAAAAGCAGTTTGGTCATAAAGCAATAACCAAAGCTTTGGACATCTTAGAGCTGTGTTCAATCCATCATCTGCAAAAGGAAACAAAGGGAACTGGAGGTCGGTGCTGATTCTATACGAGCTGCAGCACTCAACACTTCAGACCGGTCAAGCTTTTGACTGCACGACAATTACTTCTGCACTTCAGAAATATCACCATTTATGACAAAACAAAAGCCTGAAAAATGTTTAGCATGTATTAATGCACGCAACATTAGACTTTCATTAGTAAAACGTGTTAAAAAGTTATTTAACTTCTGTTTCACAAATATGACTTCTTTGTTTCTAGCCATACAAAATCCCAATAAAGTAAGGATAGTGGTTGTAGATTTACAAGGTGTAAAAGGTTCAGGAGGTATAAAGACTTTGCAAGCCACTGTATGGACTGCTGTGTGTGCGACAAGACTCAGTAAGTATGGACTTAGAGTCTGGGAAGAGTTGATCAGAGGTGAAGGCTGTAATTCAAAGTCCTTAAAATCTTGGAAACATCAGAGCAGACCAACATTTTTTTTAAGCCAAATAGTTTAAGGCGTTTTAAGTTCTGATATCTAAGCCTACAAAAAAAGACATTTTTATCATACTCTCCTGATATTTATACAGGAGAGTATGCACAGTAATGTGCCATGAATCAAAACTATTGATTCATGTCACATGAATCAATAGTTTGATTCATGTGCCAGAATATAAGAATATATTCTTAAATATATTCTTATATATTTAAGAATAAGGTCTTAAAAACAAGTTGAGAGCTAAAAGAGCAGAAACAATATGTATGATAACAAAACCATCCTTATCTTTGGTCAGAGATCAGGACTGATTTATTAGAAAACAGCAAATGATATGATCCAACAATCCTGACAAAAAAAAAAAGTAAGACTATAAGAGTTAAAACTGAGCCCGTCGCTGATTGCAACGCCTCATTTTCCCCCCCTGAAGTCGTTCTAGAGCAGCGCGCTGGACATGTTACTGTTCTGCCAGCGCAGACATGTGGTCTTGGAATGCTTGTACAGGTGCGAGGATTGGCTGAAACGTTTCCCACACTTCAGACACGCGTAGGGCTTCTCTCCTGTGTGGACTCGGATGTGTTTCTTGCAGTCGGTCAGGGTGAGAAACGTTTTGCAGCAGATCTTGCAAGCATATTTCCGAGCCCCTTCCACCACCAGGACGTTGTGCTCCGACAGCGCCTTCTTGCATTTCGACAGGACGTCGGCCGACGCCCGTGTGAGCTGTGGTGGGAGGGAGGTGGGCCGTCCGCTGTTCATCTCATACCCGCCGCTTTCGTTAAGGAGCAGAGGACCGGCCAGGCAGGAGGAGGAGGAGGAGGAGGAGGAAGAGGCATCCTGAAGAATCCCTGCTACAGCTTCTTCTCCGCCCATCCCCGGAGTCATTTTTGGAGCGATGCGCCTGTAGCTTGGATAACCCAGACTGTTTGCAGTTGCTCCTCCTGCTCCGGTTGAGGGGCGGCCCAGTGAGTGAAAGCCCAGGCTGGACCGCTGGAAGTCCAAGGCGAAGGGATCTACACCTCCCCGCCCCCCGCCGGCTCCCCCTCCACTGGCTCTACTGTTTCCTAAACTGTCATGCAGTGGCCGGAGGAACAGAGAGTCCGGCTGCAGGTTATCTCCGAAACCGTTTCTGCTCTCGGCGCCGTGTGACCCCGACTGTAGAGCAGAGGACGAGGCAGAGCCCGAAGGCGTGGCCGTTTCCTGTCTCAGAAGGAAGTGATGTGCGCCTCCAGTCGTCGTGTTGGCACGGCCATCTTCTCCAGTCGCCAACCCCGACCTGCCACTCCTGAAATCCTTCGGTCCAAGGAAGCTGGGGATGCTAAACCCGGGTTTGCTTTTCAGAGCAGTACTGGAGCCGTAGCCTGCAGAGACGCCGGCTCCTCCAGCCATGCTGCTCTTGAGCTGCAGGAGAGGCTCGGAGCTGGGCTGGGGGTCAGAGGTAAAGCTGCGGTCGCTGCTCTCCGGGCTCAGCTCCACCTTCTCCTCTTCCTCCCGACACCCGGGCTCGGCTGGGTCGCTGCCTTCTGCCTGTGATGTCACGTCGCTGTTTTCGTCCGCTGGCTCCGGCGAACTTAGCGGCTCACGCTTGACGACCACCTGAATGATGAAAAAAGAATATGTGGAATGTATGTACGTTTTCAGGTTTGACCTGACTGTATGACTTACAGCTTAAAAATGTACGTTATACATACAACCTTAATTATATACAATTATATACCCATGGAGGGCCGAATTTACAAGGATGTGGGCCCCTGGGATGGAGCCAGTTTTGATACCTTATCCACTACAGATAGTAATTACAGCAGATTAATACGTAGTCATATACATCACTGGGTATGATCTGATCACTTCTGTCTGGCCAATAGCTTCACATTGCTCACAATGAAATTTACTAGATTTTTTTCTACTCTGCTTTAACCAAGAAGAGCTACTTTTATGTGTTTAGGATTAATGTCCTGTCAGAACACCAAGTTATGTCAACAGCCTAAATTAAATGGAATTCATGCTGATGACTAGAGTATCTAAACAAAATGAAACAAGAATAATCACACAGAACACACCATGACTTATTGTTTGATATCAACTCTTTACCTTCTGCTCCTCCTCTTCAGCCTCTTCCTCCCCTGTTCCTGATTTTATCTTCACCCCAACTCTTTCATCATCCTGTTGGTCATGATCACTGATGTCCTCCTCCTTGCCCACCCTCCCCTGCATCCTCTCTTCCTCACAGTGCCCGCTGTCTGACTGACTCGGCATCTGGGGGTCATCCTGAGGCGTCGACGCCATCCCTGTGATCGCACCGTCTAACTTGGATTCATCCCCCATCTTGTGGGAGTCAGGTGACAGAAACGCTCCGTCCTCTCTCTCCGCGTTCAGGCCACTCTCTACCAACAGACCCCGGTTGGGGGCCGAGGGCCGCTGCCTCTGTCTGGGTCTTTCCTCTGAAAGCCCCATCCCTAGAGGAGGTTTGCGTTTGTGGAAGCGCCGCATAGGGAAGGAGGCTCTCTGATCGACCCCTCTGCTGCCCACGCCGTCTTCCTCCATGCCTCCCAGAGCAGAGCTCACCAGGCTGAGTCCAAGCTGCTGCAGCAAGAAGGAGCGCTGCAGCTTGGACGTCGCAGCTGAAGCTGTGAGGTTAGCGTTAGCTCCCAAATCCCCCACCTGCTGCTGCTGCCTGTGTCTCTGCTGCTCCTGTTGAGGGTGGTGATGGGAGGGCCTGTCTGAGGAGGGGGACAGGGGCAGCGTCCGTGTGGTCAGGTAGTGTTTGCAGGCCTTCACCACATTGTTCAGGTGCAGGTGCGAAGCAGCAAGAAGAATATCCATGACATTGCTCTCCCCCAGCATCAGTGTCGACGTGTACATCATGTCCACCAGAGCAGCGAAAGCTTCTGCCGTCACCACCTGCAATCAAACGCGGTTTCATTACGACGCAATAACAATCGGCGACGCCGTCACGGATTAAGTCCAAACCTCGCTGTCCAGCTGGATCATGTTCATGCTGGCGTCTCCCTCCGCAACAGTGAACAGTGCTCTGAAGTGGGTGCTGCAGGCCGCCAGCACCGAGCGGTGGGCCTTGAAGTGTCGGCTGCCCACCACAATGACACAATCGCACAGCTGGCCATGGATGCGCTGATAGTTGAGCTGCTGGAAGATCTGCTCAAAGTGGCCGGGAAAATCCATTGCCCTGCAGATATGAAGGTAAACGAGCAGAAGTTGATATCAAGTCAAACGGGGAATACCACAAAACATGTAGAAGAAGATGCACTTGTCAGGAATTTGCAAAATTGAATTTAGTTTACTGACGTACAGAGCTGGTAGAATACACAAATGTGTATATATGTTGAAGCCCTAATTGTAACATAAGTACAGAAACAAAAACGACTCATGAGGGTTGAATACCAATACAAAAACATATTTCCCATATTTTATTTGCCATTGTACTTCCAATTAACAATCTTGCACTGCCTTGAGTGGGTCTGTCTTAAAATTAGGGCTGTAGTGATAGAATAATCTCACGATACGATACACGATATTCTGCCCACGCTACAATATATATTGCGATATTCAGCGAACGATACAATTCAATACACTATTGCAATTTTCTGAAAGATTTTAGAGGGACAGAGTAATTTTGGTGATATTTTGTGACCGTTATAAAGTTGGATTGAATTAAATTACCTGATTAAAAGCACCAACTACACAATACCTGGCTCTGGTTGGACATGGACTTAAAGTGGACAGCTGGACAAAATGAATCAAAGAAGTGGTGAGAAAACATGTTTCTTTTAATTGATACAGTACAAACTGTAGCTTACGTGCATTTGTAAAGTAAATAAAATGCAACAAGTTCCTGCTCTGAATAGTTTGATACCTTTATAACCTTAACATCTGAAGGAATCACTCTAAGCCTGATGACCTGGTGCGAAGCAAGCAGTGAGTGAGAAAGATGACAGTTGGATGTTATGATACTTGCAGATGAATATCGATTTTTTTTCTAGGAAAGAAAATACCGATACATATCGATATCAATATTATTATACAGCCCTACTTAAAATACCTTTCTAAGCACTACAAATCTGGAGTTCGAGACATTAACGACTAATGGATGTGTTTTTCTGTATCAACCTTAAACATTTAAAACTTTAATTTAACGAGCAACAATATACATCTATGGATTAATGTGTAAAATAATACAGTAATCAGCTACAGAGCAATAATCAGCTGCAAGTGCATTAACACTTAATTATAGAGATGTAAATACATATTTCAGTAGGGATTTGCATGCATGAAAGCCAGTATGGTGTCGAAAAATCTGACATTAATCTCTAATAGAGATGTTCTTCTGTATCAACCTTAAACATGCAAGACTTTCATTTAACGAGCGACAATATTCGTGTATGTTTTAATGGGTAAAATAATACAATAATCAGAAAACTGGGCCAAAGCTGATGTAGTTTACTAGCCGTCTGATAACACCGATAACAGATGAGCTACAGAGCAGTTAGCAAGTGAATTACCACACAATTAACTTAATTAAAGAGATGCAAACGAATATTCTTGATTTTAAAAGACAAAAAAAGGGGATTCTGATTAATACATTACCGGTATTTGTCTTTAAAAATGAGGTTTCAATGGGAAGAAAATAGTCCGGTTCAGGAGTTGGAGATGCTAAATGCAGCTAGCAGCAAAGCAGTCAAGTGCCTGCTAGCCACAGAAGCATTCTGTTCACCGGGAAGACCCGTTGCTCTGAGCCGAGACCTTTCCCAGACAAAATGTCCCCTCAAATTTATCTATCGCCAGCTAACATTTCCACTGCTGCGTGCAACAACACGCTTCCCTTGCGGTGGTCCACTTCCTACCAGATTTTTACTCCGCATCCGGCTGGTTTGGCTGAGCGGTGTCACGTTGACCGTTGGCTTCAAACTGAGGGGGACATATTGTTTCACTCGCCGGAGGCCATGGTCTTCATCATAATAGCCATCCGCTCTGTTGGCGGAAGGAAGCGTGTACAATGATTTCTAACGATTTACTCGTTACTCAGACGGTTTTACCAGCCAGACTCACAAGATGGCGCTGTGCTTCACTTCCGAGCCTCCGACCTCGCCAAGGCGCAGTGCTGCACCTTCACAGTTTGACCACGGAGTGTCGCTGATGCCAACCAACTCAAAAAGGTTCTGTTCAGAACCTGTTGGTTATGAACCTCATTTAAATGTTGGACTAATAATGATACACTCACTTTCTAAGGTGGAATAATAACACAATAAATTCAAACTATGACGAATTAAGTTTGAATTTATTTAGAATTTTCTATTTTTCCAATAGAATCAGAAGTTGTTGTTTTTTTGAACATATGCTCACATTTAAAATGATGTACTTAAACTCTTAAAACACCTCACAAAAACATTTCAATGTAAATATAAATTAATTCAATAAAATAAATAAAGAAATGTATTATTTATTTATTGAGTAAAATAGAATCATTTGTTTCACAAATGAATTGTAACATTTATTAGAAATTTACACATGCAAATACATTTTGGGTAATCTTAATACATTTTAGCACATTTGGCTTTATGGTTTTTTCTTGAACTGCACTACAACATAATACAACATTGTACTGGTCTAACCATTATAAGTTCTGTGCTTTAACACATGCAAATTTAAATATGTCAGCTAAGAGAGATCTGAACCAACTTATGTGTTTAAGACTGCTAAATTAATCCATAAATTAGGTTCAGACAGAGGAAAAAAAGGAAAGAAGCAAATTAGAGTAGATTAGGTCTGTCTTTCTGTGTATTTTGTATAAATATTTTCTATATATATATTGTTTCTCGCGACTGTATAGTTTTTAGCCACTTATAACTGTTGTGATTCATGTTTTTCTTTGTAGTTATTTTTGAGGTTTTCAGTGTTTAGTCCTGTTTCTCTGAGTCTCTGTCCTGTCTTCCCTGTTGATTGATCCTAGCTCTGTCTCATTTCTGTGATTACCCTCCCTGTGTATTTAGTCCCACCTGTTGTCTGTGTTCCTAGTTGGGTCCTGTATTTATAGCTCTGTCCATCTTTATTATGTGTTATAACTTATGTTCTGTTGGTCTATCATGTAAAATATCAAATTCATTGAAATTTGCGGTTGTTAAATGACAAGATGGAAAATATTCAAGAAATATTAGAAATCTTGCTGGGTTTTGCAATATCAAAACAATAAATGCATGTAATTAAACTTCCTATTTAGCTTTACCGATTTGATAGTCAGCTAACTTTTGATTTTTTCATTACAGAGCCACAGAAGAGCGGCTTTCAGCCACATAAAGTTACACATCAGTAGCAACTGGGGCCATGTGGAGCATATCTGTCTCTACGACTTCCGAGTTCATGGAAAGATTGCACCAGTACATGACCAATAAAGGGAGGCAGGAATAGACAGAGGTAGGTGAATGTGCAGGTGAATCAGACTGGAAACATCAGAAAGTGGAAAGTCACCTCTCTGGTGGGAAAGGAGTCGGAGCTAGTGTGTGAGGCTAAGAGGTTCTGGCTAGAAATAGTCAGTCTCACCTCAATGTATGGCTCTGGTTCTGGAACCAGTCATCCTGAGAGTGGCTGAACATACTTCCTCTCTGTATTTGCCCACGGCGAGAGGCGCCGGGCAGGAGTGGGGCATACTTGTTGCCCCCCATCTCAGCACCTGTACGTTGGGGTTTACCCCGGTGAACGAGAGGGTAGCCTCCCTCCGCCTACGGGTGGGGGGACGGGTCCTGACTGCTGTTTGTGCTTACGGGCCGAACAACAGTTCAGATTACCCACCCTTCTTGGAGTCCTTAGAGGGGGCACTGGAGAGAGCCCATTCTGGGGACTCTCTTGTTCTGCTGGGGGACTTCAACTCTCATGTGGGCAATGACAGTGAGACCTGGAGGGGCATGGTTGGGAGGAACAGCACCCCCGATCTGAACTCGAGTGGTGTTCTATTGTTGGACTTCTGTGCTCGTCACCGATTGTCCATAACAAACACCATGTTCAAGCATAAGGGTGTAAATATGTGCACTTGGCACAAGGACACCCTAGGCCGCAGTTCGATGATCGATTTTGTCGTTGGATCTGCGGCCGTATGTCTTGGACACTCGGGTGAAGAGAGGTGCAGAGCTGTCCAATGGAAATCAGCCAGCTGACTATAATCTCTATAAGCCAAATTTAATTGGCTGAACTTAAAAGCAATCACTGATAATTGGTTATTATTCACTGAGAAATATTTGTGAACAAACTTAACTAAAACACAAAGATAACAAAGCATGAGATTGTGGTTATGGTAACACAACAGTCAAACTATGAAGATAATTATTTGCACTTTTATAAAGTAAACTTGCCAACTCCTCTTAATCTCAAACTGGAATTTTTTTTAATATATTTTAATTTAGCTGTGCTGAAACCATTAAATGAAATGTATTCGCATTTTTATTCTCATTGTCATTCTCAAGAAACTAAATTTAAAAATTTAGATATGTATTAAATTTAAGTATTTTGAGCCCCTGAAGGTCTGAGGACCCTAAGCAGTTGCTTTGTTTAATTATACCTTAGGCCGGCTCTGTACAGTCAAGATGTTTTCCACTCTCCTTTTTTTATTGGAGTTGGGTAAATTTTGATGGACAGAATAGCTCAGCTGCTCAGTGGTTTCTGCTGGCAAAATTTTGGTCTGGGTTACGTATGAAGAACCTTCAAATGACCAAGTGAATACCTTCCATTTCTATTTTTGACAAGTCTCTTTCAGTAGACAAAAGTGGATGAAGACAATATATTATATTTCAGTCAACAATAGCGTATGCCTATTATGACCTTATTATTAGATTATCTAGATTTAGTTTTATTTAAAGGCTTTAAATTGGTGCTAATGTTTATTTTTTCCAAGACAACTTCAGCTGCCAGTTTTCAGCTCTACATACCCTAACATTAGCCCTTTTTGACAGTGCAATAACGGTTTGACCCTTTGAAAAGAAAAACACATGCTAAATCTCAAGTGAGGTGGCCGGATAGTAACGCAAATTTAGTTTCTTTCTTTGCCTCTAGGTGGCAGTAACACATTTAACACCGCCTTATATCAATAAAAAAAAAACAAGAAACCCCACAACAACTGTCATGGCTGCCTCCTGCTCCTTGGTGTGCTGTGGAGAAGAGACTGAATCCGACAAAGCAGCTATTGGTGAATATATCTCCGTTATAACATATAAAGTCATCGAACCTGAATTTCATCTACGACATGGTCGCTTCGTGTCGCGTGAGATTTAGAGACCGTGTTTAGGGAATGGTGCGCGCGCACGTGGTCAAACCGCGGCTCGCTCGCTGCGGTTTAACTTCAAACCCAGGAATAAATGCACTGTCCTCCTCAAATGTGTTGCATCAGAGGTTAACAACTGGTCTCTGAATGTTTCTCTTCGCACAGTCCGCTTTTCCAATGGCTGCGGCACCAATGCAGAGAGCCTCGATTTCAGCTTGTACAAGAACAGAGATGAAAACAACCCGAGGAAGAAGAGCAGGCGGATACTGGTGAGGAAGGCGTTGCTGCATGATGGGTTTTATTTCTGCATACCCAGGTTGTTCTGTTTGGATTTTTATGCGTATCATGTTTTTTATTTTTCTGCTGAGGTTGCTGAATCAAACAGACTGAGCTATGTTGGCCAGAATTTTGGAGCGGGATCTTTGAAATGCAACAGCCTCTGCAAGTATGTATAATTATATTTCTTGTAGAACATATTGTGTTGGAGGTTTTTCTACTTCAGATGTCGATTTTAATGATGCTGTCCTGTGGTGTGTATTCTCCACTAACAAATGTACACAGAATATTCATGAGCAAGTGAATAGATTTCCACATAGGAACAAACTCTGGGTCTGTTTGTGTTCATGGCATCATAGGAGGTCTACCAATCAAAATGGTAACCTGACATCAATATGGTGGAAGAGCTAACATCAGTGGGGCTACAAAGCATTTGCTTTGGGGGGGTTTAATACAGAATCATTTGACATATTCCAGATTTTAATTTTTAAGGATTTTTGAAAACTCTTAATCCTTTTCCATCAACTACATTTGTGATTGAAAAACTGTTCAGAGTGATTTTGCAGTAAAGTTGGGTTAAGAGCTTTTAATATAATATCAGATGTTTTCCCAGATATTATGTTGGAGTGCTGAACAAACAGACCAAGCAAATGGAGGTGCATAACGCTGTGCTGTTCAACATGCAGCCTGTTATCCCAGGTAAAAACAAAAACGCACATTGGAACTGATTGTAACATCAGCACCTCCCATTTCCTTTGAAAATCATTGAGAACTGTCCAAAAAGCTTAATTATTGTGCCTTCAATACCAGGGGAGACATCAACTACCAAACCTCAAGATACTTCTCAATCCTACAGAGACAAAGTACACATTTTTTTTACTCCTCCCACCTAATTAAACCATAATGACTTGGTGAATAGACAAGAGGTCATGTTTAAATCTGACTCCTTTGGTCTTCAGGTTGACTTGTTGATTGAGACATTTGGCACCAACAAGCAGAAACGAGCCCTGGTTTCCCGGAGGCTAAACCAGGTGGGCAGCAACGCCCTGCAGTCCGCAGTGGCTAATGCTGCCTCCTCTGTTATTGAAAAGAAGGGTTTGGAAGGTGAGTTTCTAACTGCTCCTCTGTCTTAAAACAATGAGTAAAGAGAGAAAAGAGCTTCAACTCTTATTTCTCTTTGGGGCTATGTTACTGGATACATTTTTTTTCTTCAGCCCTCCAACAGGAAGTGATTCAGACAGAATCCCAAGAGACCGTGGCATCCCACCTGCCTCCTTGCAATCCAAACGCAGGCAAACGAGAAGACGTCTACCCATTTGATGAGCGTATCTTTTATTTGCTTCCTATCATTGTGTGTAAATCCTTAGGAATATAACCATAATTTTATGTCTGGAGTTACAGTGGAGGTTTTCCCCATCTTTAACCGATCTCCTCAGTCCTGAGTCCAGTGGAGCTCGCTGCTTTGGAGCATCCTGGATCCAAGATGGCAGCACTCACCAAGGAGGAGCTGCAGAAGATGAGAGATGAAGGAGGGTAGGGCAACAAGTTGTTCACAATTCCTGAAATTTCTTTAGCAAGAGTGTTTTCCTGCATGATGAATTTTATTCTTACTTGATTGAAGGTCACTGAGTGTTGTGAAGCATTTAGAGAGCATGCCATCTGAAGGTGAAGCCAGAGAGAGAATAGCACGCTGTGCCTTTTATCTCTCTCTGCTCCTCAAACTGGCGAGTCAGAAGAGCATCCCACGCAAGTGTGAGTATAACTGCTTTAACTCTTTGTGAAGCAGGCGTGTATAAAGGCATTTATACAGGTATGTTAGGGATTGTACAGGCCTGCCAGAGAGATGGGTGTTTAAAGGAAAAAAAATTTATTCACAAAAATGTCAACAATTGTGAGCTTCCAAAGAAGCTAGTAAAAATTACAAATATTTTAGATGAAAATGACAATCCAAACTGTCCATTTATTAACAAAGTGTAAAATCATTTTAGGAATGTGTAATAAGTAAACAAAAGAGAATTACCATTCACCCACTTGTCTGACATGTGGTAGCTGGAACAGCTGATAAGGTACATCTAAAAAAAAAATCATATAGCGTGAAAACATTTAATATTTCTTGTCACTCCTTTCAAAAATTGTTTTTCCAGCAAAGGAAATGTAAAATTCACATCTAAGGGAAAAATATGGTAATGGCAGCATTATTTTCTGGGATGTTTTTCTGTGACTGAGCCTGGAACATTTTCAACAACGTTTTAGGGCAAACAGGAAAAATAGGAAGTTGTAGAAGTAAATATTTAGCAAAACAGTCAATATCTTAAGCTGGTGTCAAGATGTTTTGGCAATTTAGCACAGAAACACTGGAGTACTCTTTTGGGAAAAATCAGCTGAAATGTTATTGTGACTCAGCTGTGGGATTGTCTAGTCCTCCTGCCTCATTCTGACTGAATGTTCAGACTCTAAAAAACAAAACATGTTCTTTTCCTCCCCCAGTTGAGTCACAAAAACTCTCCAGAACGTTTTACTTGTGTGTGCCAAATCATCAGAGGGGAAAGTTATTTGAACTTTCTTTGGCATAAAGTTCTGCTGTCTGTTCTTTATGTGTACAGTTGGATATGATGAAGGCTGCCCTCGCATCATTCAGAACAAGCTTTTCAGAACTTTCACTGTGGAGAGTTTCAACAATGGGAGGTATGTTAGCTTGACCTGTTGTCATTTTGCACCAATTCTTCAACAAGGAAAGTTTCATCCTGTAAAAAAAACTTTGGACTGACTTTAAAATTTGTTGTGTTAAATAAATAACCCAACCACATCTTTTATCTTTATTTTTTAGGGTGCAAAACATAGTTTCAACATCAATGCGTGCCAAATTAGCAGCGTACAGCCTGGCTCTGTTGCTGCACATGGGACACATGACTGCTGACCTCTCGTTACTGCATCGTGATCTGGGAATCACCGAAGCCAAGTGAGTTGATTTAATTTTCAGTGCTGGAAAAAAAGTATTTACACCCACATTTTGCTGTTTTTTTTTTTTTCCACATTCAAATGTTGCAAGTCAAACAGATTTTATCAGCACTACTAGAGTACATAGAAGTAGTAGAGTACATTTTCAAATTATTCCATTTACTAAAGGAAAAGAAGCTATCCCATATGGATTTAAAGCAATTGAGAAGGGTTAGAAAGCCACATATAAACAAAGATTGTTGACGACTCTTTGAGGAAATCACAGAAGATCCAGAATATCTTTTTTGTTGATTGTGACTCACCAACGAAAAAGAAAATAGGCATATATGTAAGCTATGGGACAACTCTGACTAGAGCCACTGATGAAGCCTCCCTCACATTTGCCTAAAAGCACTTTGATAATCTCCAAGACCTTAAAGCTCATTATACAAAAGTGGAGCCTATTGAAAAGTGCATCCATTAAAGTAAAATGTGGAAAAAAGGAGCATCATACAGACGTCAAACGTCTGTGATGTTTCCCAGTCAAAATATGGCATATATCAGATTGTGAGATCTTGTTGCATGACCTGAAAAAGTCCATGCTCACAAACATAAAACGTGGCAGAAATAAAACAAGTGATTCCTCCTAAGAGATATAAATGACTTATTACCAGCTTTGACAAATGTTTCAGTTTTTGTGGCCAGGGATGGAACAATCAATTATTAGGGGGCAATTACTTTCTAACAAAAGGCAAATTTGGTTTTGATAGTTTTCCCCTTAATAAACAATCAGCACTTTCTATTTACTCTGGTTGTCTTTGACAATCTAAGTGATTTAACTCTGACGAAACAGCAAGAATAGAAGAAATCATTAAGGGGGCAATGCATTTATCAACAATGTTTATCTGAGTCAACATAATCATTAGATTTTAAAAAGTGTTATTTAAACTATGACAGTTTGTTTTTCCTAAATAAAATCTCTGACCCACCTGTTATGTACAGGATGACCGAGATCGCAAAGTCAATGGGACTGTCTTTGATTAAACCAGCAAGAGCCAAACGGGACGAAGTCGCACTGAGTGACGAGCACAGGCAGGCCACCGTTGTCCTACCACTGGTCAAGTACGATAGGTTTGTCGAGCAACGGAAACGGAAGAAGATGCATTAAAGTATAAGAAAAGATGGAAGGACTGCAGGAAATGGAAACATCACAAAGAAGAGCCGTTTATTATGTTTTGTAGACAAAAGAGGAAACTTTGTGTTGCACATCTTTTTTATGATTAATGTCGAGGATGTAAAAACTAACAAGCTGTAAACAACCTCTAGATGACCCAACATCCAGCTTTACTCTATAGGCACATTTGTAGACTTCACATAGGCTACATTCACACTGCAGCCTGAAGTGACCTAACTCAGATTTTTTTTGGGTCGCTTTCAAAAAATTTCAGTCTGTGTTCAGACTCCCTAGAAGATCAGATATAGGTCAAATTAAGGCAAAAAAAATCGGAATTGGGTCACTTCAGGCTGCAGTGTGAACGTAGCCATATTGCACACTCTCTTTCTGTTTGGTTGCAAGAAAATGAGTGTTGGGCATTGAAGCCAGAAACTCACTTCAAAACAACACACTGTGCAAGAGGCAGAAGCTTAATTTTGGCTTGTTGTTGCATATTCACTTCATACGATCATCTTTCCAAACCCCCTGCTACAATTGTAGAGTTTTTTTTTTTTGAATATCAAAAAAGGCACAGATTTGTACCAGATGAGCTATGATTTCTAAAGCCTTCCCCTGCTGCTGGGATTTATTAAAGCACACGTCCTAAACAGAAACTATTAGAAGCAGAATGATAAAAACAAGTCTGCGGTGTAAAAGAACATGAAGATAAAGCTTCAAACATGCAGTTGATATTTGGATGAGTTTTTGTTCAAAACCTTGTGTGCAGGCATTTTATTGTAAAATTTTCCCTAATTTATATAAAATAAAAAAAAAATCACATTTACGTACAGAGCCAAAGGTGATCTCATGAATCCTGGAAGAAAAAGTCGGTGCTTCTTTTGGATCATCAGTAGGTAAAAAGTGAACAGTTTGGGACCCCACAGCAACGCATCAGTTTTTGCATGCTTGGCCGTTAATTCACAGGATGGAGCAGAACATGCTGCCGCTGTGACATCCGCTCTCTACGGCAGCGCCAACTCTGGTTGTCATGGAAATCCCAAGCCGCGAAGGATACTGGGAGGATGAGAGGCCTGTAGGGGAGCTGGCCAGAGGGCGAGGAGGCGGGTTTTCTAGAACCCATGGTGGGGAAGATGCACCACTGAAAAATACAAAGAGAGAAATAAGAAGCATAAATTACAGGGGGCTTATCAAGGTGATCTTAGTTCCTGCTTTTAGACCTTTTTCTATTTGGGAAACATCTCTGTCTATTTTAGCTGTTCTTGTTGAGCGAATGATTTAAATATTCGTACTCTTTGTTCACATTTTTCTTAAAGTACAGCCATAAAGGTCATTGTTTTATTTGGAGCTATGTGACAGAACATAATGCAGTAAATACTTGTGAAGTGGAAGGGAAATTATTCATGGGTTTCTATATTCAAAAGTGTGGCATGAATTTTTATTCAGATCCTTTCAGGCAATACTTTGTTGAAGTCACCATACTGCTGGAAGTTTTTGAAGGCGTTTCTCTACAAGAGACTGATGTTTTTGTCCTTACCTTTCTCATAAAATAGCCCGAGCTCAAGCTGAATGGAGAGCTAAAGTGCTCTAACTACTCCGTTGCATGTCATCTTGCTGGATGGCAAAGATCTGCCCCAATCTCAGAATATTTGCTTCCTCAAATTAAAGTTTTGCTTCAGGATTGCCCTGCAGTTAGCTCAATGATGAACTCAGACCAGCTTAGCTTTTCCTGGTCAATAAAATCATTCCTACAGCAGTAACTACATAGTATATGTTTGGTGTGATCTTTGTTTGGGATTATCTTGTCAATAAAGTTCACATGTGAGTATTGGTTTACATCGCTTAACTTCATTATCTAAACCCAAAAGGTTGACCTTTTAAAACAAAATATTTTACACACATATATATATATATATATGTATATATATATATATATATATACATATATATATATATTATAATATATATATATATATATAACATATTTACTTTAGCAAGGCACTGACTGCCAAATAGTTTGGGTCAAAGACTATAGATTAGCATTTTACAAGCTTTAAAAAAAAAACAAAAAAACTGCTGTTCAAACCCAAACAGTTATTAATGGATCAACAACTACATTATAAAAAGGGGAGTTTTTTTAGAGGTAATCCTATGGACAGCCTTTCAAGAAATTACTTGTGTTTGAAAGAGCTTGAGTCTTGTTTGAAATGGGACATTTTTACACTGATTAAATTTCACCTGAAAATTGCCTTTTTCTTTGTCTCTTTAGCTTTACAGTAATATCCTGACATTAAAAGCCAGCTACCATATACCATCTCTCAGGAACAGAGGAAGAGCTGCGGGTATAAATTACCAGAAAACCTGTACGATAATGTTCAATTTCTAGTAAATTGTACAACAGAAATATCACTGTTATGAAAGACCAGCAGGAGCTGCTTATTTTTACATGAAAAGAAAGAAAGAAAAAACAAGACATTTACTTTTCACTCAGTTGCTTGGTTACCTGTTATTAAACCTTAGAATACTGTTGTTACGCAACACGCAGGTTTCATTTCCAGCATCTGTGTGTAGGAGTGGCTTCTTGTTTTCTGGATGACCCTGAAACAGGATGTTGTCATGGACGACACCTTTTACTGGGCCCAGCAGAGCAATACCACAACCCTGTGCTGGTTGGACACGATTACGAACCACCTGGAGACGAGAATCGTAAAACTCACATTAACATGCAGAAAGACAAAGTGTTTCTGCAATAAGTCTGAGATCAGCTCACCTTAATATCTGTGCTTGCAGAAACCTGGATGCCGTATCCACAGTTACTGACCACATCATTCTCCACTATCTGCCCGCTGCCACTAAACCTGACACCGTGGCCACTGTTTTCATAGATGCCGTTACCGCGGAGCTCCACTCTGCAGTCTTTCTCCACTGTAATACCACCCCGGCCATTTTCGACAATGCAGTTTGTAACGAGCCGGGTCAGCTGAGTGCTCTGCAGCACAGCAACGCCCGGGCCGCAGTTTCTGTTCATAAGGTTTGCAAAAACATTCAGGGCCTCGCTGCTCTTCACGTACAGGCCAACCGCTACAGAAAGGAAGAAACGGGAGAATTAGGAAGGCTGACTTTACTGTGCTGTAAAAAGCATTCCACATTGACACCTTCCAACATAGTTCATTAGTTTTTATGGGATTGACCAACACAAAGTTGCGCGCAACTGTGAAGAAAAACAAAATGATACATGGTTTTGAACCATCCTCCTAAACCCACAGGAGATTAACCTTTTGGTTAGGCTGGGCTTACATGCAAAATACTGTGGGATTAAACTACATTATGCATAAACCTAAACACACCATCCCTATTTTGAAACACGGTGGTGGCATCCTCATATTGTGTGGATGCTTTTCTGCAACAGAGGTGGTGAAGCTTGTCAGTTCTTAGTAGGTTGGAACTAAATAGGGGTCAATCTTGGAAGAAAACTTGTCACACACTGCAGGAGT
Source organism: Poecilia picta (assembly GCA_033032245.1). NCBI lineage: Eukaryota > Metazoa > Chordata > Actinopteri > Cyprinodontiformes > Poeciliidae > Poecilia > Poecilia picta. The sequence goes on along the minus strand of CM065353.1, from coordinate 13,682,303 downwards.
CCAACTGGACCTAGACTCCACATACACAGCCAGAATAGTTTAGATCAACACAGATGTGTTAGAATGACCCTGTCAAAGTCCAGACGTATATGAAATTGAGAGTTTGTGCCAAAACTTTAAAATTTGTCTTCCAAGACAACCTCAATCAAAATTGACAGAGCTCGAGTTATTTTGTGAAAAAGAATGAGGAAAACCTTTAGTGTCTTCATAGTTCTGCTTTTCCTTGTGTTGGCTATTACATGAAATCCCAATAAAATATATTCGAGGTTGTGTTTGTAACCTGCCAAAACGTAGAACAGTTTAGAGGTCATTTCTACTTTAGCCATGCACTGTACACATGTTTATGTGACATAGCTTAGTACCTCCATTGTAGCTCACACAGTTGCCCTCCATTAGTGCCACGCTGATAGAGCGCCGAGCAGAGTGCCGCTCATCCTCGCTGTCCAGATCACTCTCCCAAGCGAACAGTTCCCCTTCTTCATTGAAGTTCTCCTGCCCTTCCCTGGCCTCTCCTTCAACCATTCCTCTCCTTTCCCCATTGGCCACATCTCCACCCATCCCTTCCTGTCCAGGCCAGTTCCCCTCCCTGGCTTCAATGTTGTCCGGATCCTTCCTGCAGAACACCGCCAGTCCGTACATACAGTTATGAATGATGTAGTTCCCCAAAAGCTGGGGGAGGCTGGATGACATAACCCACACGCCGCAGCCTTTATTACCTAAAAAAAAAACCAAGGGAGTAAAGTGTTTGAAAGCAAATTGGTCTGAAATGATATGCTCTCCATATAATGCAACCATTTCCAGGCAGACAGGACATACAGTATACATGATTTCCCTCAATAAGTCCACGCCCCCTCTCTCCCACCACTACTTCCGTCGGAGTAGCCATAACAGATGTAGTTGTTCTTCAGTATTGGGTCACCTCCTCTGCGGATGTCCACTCCTCCCCACTGGTTCTCTCTTATCACATTTTCTGGAAAGGAACGACATAATATCTGCATAAAGAGTCCAGTTTTGCTGATGTGAATAAAGAAATGTTGCAAAGCCACCCACACAAACCTGTTATCAGGCCTCTGCCATTCTCGTTTATAGCAATTCCTGCTGCCTGGCCTTGGAAGATGCAATTTCCACTACAAGCAGACAGAACAAACAGTCCCTTATGCTGCAGCTTTCCAAATTTTACAGTAGATTTGGTTATCAAGCTACAGTAAAGGTAGAAAGTAAGTACATCCCATGATTTAATGTCTTGCAGCAACTTTAGCAACAATAAGCTCAAGTAGTATTTTGCCATATTGACTTTATCAATCTGTCATGATTGTGGGAGAATTTTGGCCCTTTTTTTTTTTAAACAAAACTGTTCCAGTTTGTTAGGGGCTTCTGGGCATTAATGTAGACAAATCTGTCTTAGGGTTCCAGTAGAGATTAAAAAACTTGATTCTTTTATTTTTCAGCTATTCAGTATTAGATATCCTGCTGTGTTTGGGATCTTGCAAACCTAATAGTGCCCCAATATTTTATATATAAAAAAGCGCAAATTACACCCCTCTTTCACCATGTGTTTGAGGTGTTTGTGCAAAGTTTTGCTTTGCCACACATGGCACCATGTATTGTTATAGCTGAACGTCTTGACTTTGATTTTACTTGTCAAAAAACATTATTTAAGAAATCTTGTTGTTTCAGACACAGCCTTGCAACTGCTTTTACAAGGTAACGGCAGATATCTGTACTTCTTGGCATTGGGCTGAAACACAAAACACACATGAATCTTTCAGTCTAGCAAACTGCTAAAGTTTGTGTGCTAACAGAAGCAGTCCCACTCGTACATTGTTAGTTGATGCTTTAATTAACTGCATCTAGCTGCTACTATCCTTCCTAAATCATATGGAGGTAGTGAGGGTGAATGTTTTTCCAGAGACTGCATTGCCAATCCCTGGAAACTGTATTTTCCACCCAAGTCTGTACATCATGTCAGAAATGTTTCATTATAAGAGAACTTATATTAAATAGTGACAGATTTGACAGGTAAAAATTGTGCCAACATCAATTGTGAACTAATGATTAGTATAATTGTTAATATTTTATTAAGTACTGATGAACAATTTTAGGTTCCTAACTCTCAGAATGCTGCTCTGGCATGACTGCTATCCAGCGCTCAAAAGAAGGCCCAAAAGGACACAAACTGTGAGTATTGTGTGGAAAACCATGACTGATCTGCACAAAGCTCTGACCTATATCTGACAAAGAATCTGAGCAGAGATTTTTGTGAGGCCAGGCCTTCTTGTCCAACATCAGTGTTAGACCTCACAAATGCTCTCCTGAAAGAATGTTAAACATTTCTATAAACAGACTCCTAGATATTGCAGACAAACTTCCAAGATGAGCTGAAGCAGTTACAGCTGCAAAATGTCTTCTTAGAGTTAAAATGGAATTTCAAGTCCATGCGTGTAGAGTCAAACAATCCAGTAGTGTTAATAACTCTTTGAAAATGACCTGCCTAAAAAAGTGGAAGTGTAAATCTTCATTTCATGACTGAAGATGAATGAAAACACTTGGGGGTGTGGGGGGAAGGGGGAAGAAATCAGGATGCAAGAGAGGGCTAGTAATTACACAACCATATCCAAACACTGGGAAGAAGATCCAAACAATTCTGGGTAATGTTTATAGAGTCTCACTTACCTCACCACTGGATTCCCGCTAAAGAGAATGTACACACCAGCTTCTTTGTTGTTATAGATCAGGTTGCTCCGAATTGAACCTTTCCCATTGCCAAGAACAACAACACCAGAACGCAAACCGCTGTGTATCTTATTGCACTGTGGAAGGAAAGACGGAATTTCAGTCTGAAATTCAGAAGCTCAGTTTTTGCCAGCAATCTCAATTTAATTTAGTGCAGATTCAGTACTTATAAATAAAGAAGGTGACACCAGGGAGACTCTTTTTCAACTGGTAAGCGTTTCTGTCAATAAAAGTTTAACTTTAATAGAAGGTGGTGTCAGATTTACCAAGATGATGGGGTTAGCTCCCTTTCGGATGTCTAGCCCAGCCTCCCCGTTCGAGTGGATGTTGTTTTCTGCGATGAGGCCCTGAGCAGATAGGCGCAGAAACACACCAGAAGCACGGCACTCGCACACCTCGTTTCTTAGCATCACAATCTAAGGAAAGAGAGAGAGCAAAGCAGCAGCTCAAGTAACAGCCTGAGAAGGAAACCGAACCTAAATTACTAATGATACGAGTGCCTTAACTTGATATGTTCCTGGAAATAACTTGTGAAATCTACTGTAAATGTGTAAAGAAATACAGTGGCTCTCAAAAGTGTACACACCTTTGGTAAAATGCTTTGGTTTTATAATGTAAAAAACTTAGATTGTGACATCAAAATTTTAATATCAAAACATTGGTACAATTAAACTGTTTTAAAAAATGATAACATGGTTTTATAAGTGAAACATTCTTTATCCAACACCTTGCTGAACCAACTTGTGATTTAATTTTCACATCATCAGCACTCTGCATCTTCATTTGGCAACATTTGCTCACTTTGACGTGAAAAAGTTCTCCAGATCTAGAAGTTTGTGAGGAAATCTCTTCTTGCCCTCTTCTGGTGACCCCCACAGATTTCTCAGTTTTGGTTAGACCACAGCTTAATTTTTCCCATCATGGAAGTCACTTTTATGCATATTTAGATGCATAGAAGTGTATAAACTCACGCTGATGCTTTTTAGCAGACAGTTAAAGGTTTTGGGTAAAAAAATACTAGTATTTGGAACTGGTCATAACGCAAGTTTTCTTTGTATAACAGTAATCCCAGAGCATGATCATGCTTCATATTGGGAATTGGATATTTATACCCAGTGCGGTTTTTTTATGGAAATTTTTTTTTTGAAAATGTTGCCCAAATACTTAAAGGTTTTGTTCCTTTAGACCAGAGGTGGGCAGCTCCAGGCCTCAAGGGCCGGTCTCCTGCAACTTTTAGATGCGTCTCTACTTCAATACACCCGAGTCAAATAATGAGGTTGTTAGCAGGTCTCTGGAGAACTTGACTGCACTTAGGTGATTCAGCTGCTGGATTCAAGTGTGTTGGAGCAGGGAGACATCTAAGAGTTGCAGGACACCGGACCTCGAGGACCAGGATTGTCCACCCTTGCTTTAGACTCTAATAAAGCCTCTCACAAAAATGTGGCCATATGACTCAAATCTGGCAGGCGGGAATATTATTGGGAGCAAAATGCTTAATTTATCCCAATTCCTGGCTTCATTTACACAAAGAATACATATGGTTATCTTTATAAAGATTTTTGAGGAGTATTCACATTTCTAATGTTGCTCCAAATTTTTTCAGGTTGTTTAAGATTGTCATTGTGACTGATATTTTTGAACAAGTTCCCATTGTTACTTTGTAACTTCCCTGCAAAATATGACTTTAGCTAAAGCAGGTAGACATAAAATCAGGAGAACAAACTAGGGTAGTTGATCTTTTACTTAGATTAAACAAAACAAATATAAATGATGTGAACTTCATAAGACTAAATGAGGAAATTGGATCAGACAGTATTAAATTAAGGGCTTGACCAGTTATGCAACCAGACTCCTGTGCCTACAAATGGTGGCTGGCACTCACTGATCAGTTTCCAGCTTTATTGTGCAAAGATTATTAAAGGTTATTGCACCTTTTCTACAACCTCACCCAAAACAAATGAGATTTTTCAATTGGCATTGCACAGAATAAACATTTGATCTTTTTTTAATATAATTTCTTTACATCAGACCCTACATCAAGACTGTGGCATTGTAACACGAATGTGTAAGTTTTTTTGAGAGCCACCGCATTTTACAGGTTTATTAGAGGAAAGAACAAGGCTTTAATTACTGTGGAATGCTGGATGCACCGGACGGCGTAGTTCAGGCTGCGGAATAAGTTTTCCTCCAGTCGAGCTTGCCCATAGTTTGACAGATGTACACCCCCCTTCCCGTCCCTAAACAGGCAGCGCCTCAGGATGCAGCCGAGAATCGATGATGCCAGCATCTGAGCCTCGGGGTCCCTGTCTAGCTCCTGCTGTAGGGTGAGAGGTTCAGGGGTCACAGATGGAGGGTCGGGTGACGAGGCAAGAGGCAGAGAGCCATCCGCCCGAGGCTTCAGTAAATGGGATAGCCCATGGTGGTCATAAAGGATTTTGTAATCCAGCGTGAAGAGCTTCTTGGTGTCATCAGTTCCTTCCTGGTTCTCCTCCTCCCCATCGCTGTGCTCACCGTCACTCCAAGGATCTTCAATAACCGTCCCCCGACACACTGCATCTCCACCGGTCCGTCTCTTCCAGTCCTCCATGCTTATGTTCTCCTTTTTTACATTACCGCCAGGAGGGTCAGGCTTGTCGTTGGAGCTGCCTTCGTGACCTCTGGGAGTGCTGCTGGACTGAGACGGGAATGACCTAGCCAGAGCGGCCAAGTGCTTGCAAGCCCAGTTCCTTTCTGATGCCGGAGGACCCTCCACAGTCACAGAAGCCGTGTCACTTCCAGAGAAATCACAGCTGTCCAACAAACTGAGGACAACACCCAGCAAGTGGGCAGAGCTGCCCTGGGAGAAGGAGCAAAATCGAGCCTGGCACGTCCCGGGGCCACGGATTTGCAGCTGGGCTCCCTCAAAATTGCAGTTATCGAGTTGGACATGACCCCATGATGTCTAGAGAAGGACAAGGACACAAATTGGCTAGAGTCAGGCACACTCGGCAAGACAGATAAAAGTATAACTGTGAAGATTCTTAATGTTGCAGGTACTTACAAAAATAATCCACACTACAATTGTGTAGGCAAAGGAAAATGTTCAACTATTTTCTATTTTTATTTACAGATAAATGTCTAAAAAAAGAAAAAGTGTGCTCACTCCCAATTTTCAAGTCTTGCTATATTATAGCAAGACTTGAAAATTATAAAATTAAGACTATATTATAGTCTTGCTATATATAGACCTGGGACAGATTGCTCTGTCCCAGGTCAGAGCAATCTCAGTTGGATTGCTCTGACCTGGGACATTCTAGGATATAAATACACATTTATATAAACTTTATCATTGCAGTTCTGGCTCAATATTTAGGATTACTGTCCTGCTGGAAGATGAACATCTGCATCTCCACCGCATCCTAATCTGCTTCTCAAGTGTTTTGCAGCCTCTTACAAGTTTCCCTTCAGAACTGCCCTGTATTGCCCTCCACCTACCTCCCCACCAATTCTTTCATGCAACCATGTCACAACTAAAAAAATTGTTTTGCCACAGCTTGATGCTGCCACCACGCCATATCATGTCCTCTTTTGAGATTTTGTGTTCAGATTTTGTGCAGTTTATGGCTGCATTCCAGTTACTAGCAGAACTGGGTAGTTTTGACTTCCCAGTCAGAAACATCAAATGAAACGTTCTCTGAAGTCAGATTCACCACTTGGAAGCAACTCCGAAATTCCAACTCTTAATTCGATCTGAAGTCAAACTTGACTCCGAGATCCGACTTACAAGGTAACTTGAGCGAAACACTAATTTTCCACAACATACAGCATTTTTATATACACCAAAAAGTTCAAATTTGGTCTCATTTAACCACCTTTATCCATGTTTGCCGTGTTTCCAACATTGACAATTTTGAACATAATTTCTAGTGGCCTTCTTCTTCCCACACTTCCATTAAGGCAAAGATCTGCAGAGTACAACACACTTGTCCTGTCAGCGACTTTCCATCAGATGTGCACATCTGCAGCTCCTCCACAATGTTCTCAAATAACATATCTCATGTTTTCAAGAAACAGCTGGATTTCTACTGACATTAAATCATACACAAGTGGACTTGTGTATTCTTATGTATCACTATTTGGTGATTTCTGAAGGCAACTGATTGAACTGAAGTTTATTTAATAGCATATATATGCATCTAAAAGGACTTATTATCTATGAATGGAACAATTATTTTTATAAAGAAAACAATATAAAGCCATGTATCCTTTTCCTTTCACTTCACAATCGTGCATAACTTTATGTTCCTCTATCAAATGGAATCCCAAAGAAATAGAAAAGTTTGTGGCTGCAAAGTTACAAACTGAAAAATTTTAAGTGATGTGAAGACTTTCTTAAGACACTGTGGTGACGAGCTGTGTGACAACTACCTTGTAGACAACAGTGGAGAACCAGGGTGGCATAAACACCAGGTTACACAGCCTGGCAGTCGGGCACTGCTGCTCAATGCAAACCAGGAGGGCCACTTCACCCAGTCGCCCCACACCGACCAGCTCCACAGGCACCTTCAGTGCCACTTCCGCCTGCTCTTCATACACCCCTGGATGGAGAACCACACGGTCGTATGGCCCCACCACACCAAGAGCCCCTCGCAGGGTCTCAAACTCACACCCGGGGCCCACATGCCAAACCCTGCGATCCTTTCGTCTGCGGAAAAAGAGCAGGCAAGCGGAAGACTGGAGCTCCTGTCCATTTCTGGTCCAGGTGCGGGTGGCGAGAGCATGCCGTTTCAGGGCCTCCCTCCAGGACGGGGGCTCCAGGTGGGGCTGACTGGGCCAGTTGGGATGCCGGCACTCGGGACAGCCCAGGCAGAGCTGCCTCCAGCGGGTGTTATCAAGTGAGAAGATGAGCTCCCTCCAGGCACGGCACACCTGGCAGCAGCGGCCCAGGTCAGGGAGGGGGAGGTAAGCCAAGATAACCCTCCAGAGCTCCACGGGGAGACTTCCCACCTCCATGGCAGCAGAGACACCTGGAGACAGGGGCACACGCAATTAAAGCAACAGGAAACCACTTAGGCAAACAATAATAACAAACGTACTTGATTAGTAAGGTTATACCGTCCCTGTGATATTTCAGAGAGGAAACAATAGTGCAAGCTCGAGAACAAACATCCAGATCCTGTTGGCTTTAAAGTTTGATAGTTCCATCAATGCAATGAAAATAAGGACGGGTAGCTAGCGCGAAAAGACACCGCTAGTTATTGCGCAACTACAGTTAGCTACAAATAATGAAACATTTACTACCTTCCCTTTCAACAGTTCGCCATAGTTCGACGGATCAACGCATGTCGGCTCGACGTTTCCAGCAGCTGTTTACCGAGGGCTCCATGTCTGCATGCCGGGGCAGAGTCTCCTCACAGCCGCTGCAGCGGTTCACTGCCGCCTGTCATGACTGCAGATGTGCCACCGAAATATGGACCTCAGACCAAATAGGCTTCCAGTTTACGGCGGCAGGCGAGCACAGATCTCCATCTTCCGCTTCCAAAAAGTGGGCGTTTACCTTTACGACCTCCCCTCTCCTTCCCTTCCCTTCCTCCTCATTTCAAGGCAAGAAGCCTGTAGTCAGAGACGGTTCTATTTTTATGAATGTTGGCGCTTTGCCAGTCCATCTGTCTGTCATGTAAGGATGCTTTGATCCATCAGTTGTCCGTTTTGTTCTTGCAAGTTTGCAGGGGCAACATGGTTCCTATCTCCAGAAATCATTGAGTTCATGCTGGACTGGACACAAGTACATCGAAAGGGCAACAGAGACACACACGAAAAGCAACAATGCGCGACGCACATAAGGTCGATTTAGAAAGACAATGTTGCCCGCCCCCCATCAACACATAAAAAAATTAAAAAAAGCAAACAAGGCTGTTTCATTTTATTTTAAACTACAAAATATACCAAAACACAAGCCTGAGTTTCAATTAAAAACTGGTTTGATTTCAATTTTATGTTAGGAATAATTGCAAAACATCAAAATCACTGCAGCAGACAAATTAAAGGGTATGCTGTGTAAAATCGACTTTTTGATCTTTAAATCATGTCATAATGATTTTCCCTCATCAAAAATATACCTGAATTGCTTCGATTTTTTTGACGCAAAAGATCAGCCAAAAAAACAAACAAAACAAACAAAAACAACAACAGAAAAACCCACCAACAACAATAACAACAAAAAAAAAACACACATGAATATGAATACAGACAACAGACATATATTGTCTGTGTTCATAAAAATGTGATTACATTTTTTAAATGTATTCACATTGTGTGTCTGTTGTTTTCTTTTTTGTAAATGTCATTTGTTTGAAAGAATTGTGGGAATACTTATGGAAATGGTAAATTGCAGCTTGAGTGAGGGGAGAAAGAGAAAATGACGCACTCGGTTATATTTGGTGTGACCAGTAGGGGGCAGAGTGGCGCTTTGTTTCTTCTGTTTATGGACTCTTGTTTGACTTCCTCATTCCAAGTTCCCTTCTGCACATGGGAATAATAAAATATGTATTTACTCTTAATCTGCAGTCATACATCTGCGATAAATAAACCCGAGCTGAGCTGCACTGAAAGGAACAGTGACATGTTTCATTTATTCTCCTATTTAATTGGAAGTGTCACAAAAACTGTTAAAATTACCTGTATTTACCAAACAGCAGGTCAGACAGATTTATGTTACTGAATATGTAAGTAATGATTTTCTGAATGAGTGGCAGACAAAACATTTTTCTACTGTTACACCGGCGGTTGATTTCATTGTAAGTGTTGGCTACATTTCACATTGAGGATTAAAACCCATGTTTTTGTCGAAATATTTTAACTACTTAGGTCGATGGAAAATTAGTTTAATATAAATGTTTTTGATCAAAATTCACATAAAAATCCAAATTCCTTGTAGTGCCCACGTTTTGCCACCATATGGCGCTGTTTGACCAAAAACAAAGTTGTTTCTGTACACCCTTGTCACTAGTGAGTTCGGGAGGGCTGCTGCTGCCTATCTAGAGCTGATGTTTTGGGCTGGGTACACGCTGGACAGGTCGCCAGTCAACACAGAGACAGACAGGACAAACAACCATGCACACACACTCACACCTAAGGAAAATTTAGAGAGACCAATTAACCTGACAGGCATGTTTTTGGCCTGTGGGAGGAAGCTGGAGTACCTGGAGAAAACCCACGCATGCACAGGGAGAACATGCAAACTCCAGGCCAGGAATCGAACCCACGACCTTCTTGTAGCTTTTTAACGTTACAAGACACTGTTAACATGTAATACTTTCTTGGAAAAGATTTCTTTTCCCGGTATCCATTCTCTTGCCTGTCAGTTCTTGCAGAATATTTCTCTCTTCAGTCAGCAAACTTTGTTACTGCTTCCATGATGAAAATCTAAGCTTTGGTGGTTTGTTCTTGGAGTTTCTGCCTGTAAGAAATTATTATATTTTATAAGTATTGTCACCTCAAAAAATATCCATGTGACACACATATCATTACAAGTAATTTGTAATTATAATTGTGTAGGAATGTGGCTCAAGATTTATTCATCTGGCAGTGATTGCAACTTACCAGAAATGTTAAGGTTACAAACTACCAACTGCATCACTGTACAGTTATATTTATGCATATGCACTCTAAAAAAAATGTTTTTGGGGCTTAAGTTCATCTTATGGACTTATTTACGTTTATTTAACTTAATTCTTTTGCTTTTGCTATGACAACTTACTTTTGTGTTCATTTAACTCAAAGCTTACACTAAAAAGTTGAACCAACTTAACTGAATTGCTTCCATAGGTAACAAGCAATTCAATAAGATTATCCAACTTAATTTATTAAGTTTAACCAATTCAATATTGCTTGTTACCCAGAAGCAATTCACTTAAATTGGTTCAACTTTTTCTTTTTAGAGAAAAAGTTGGCCTGTCAGATTTGTGACTCCAGAGTTTTGCTTTCTGCCTCCATCATTTTCATGTTTACAGTGTATCTGCAGATTTATGGCCTTTTATTCTAACAGAAATGTTTTTCAGTGTATAACCACCATCTGATCGCAGCTCCTGATCAGTTCCGGGTATTTTTCTGCTTTTAGCAGCTGCTTTCTGCCCATGACTTTCATTAGAAATAAATCAGCCATCGTCTTGCTGTGCCACTTTCCCTCTCCCGTCTGTTTCCCATCATGCTTTGCTCCCGTCCCTGTTTCCCTCCTGGGGACGACGCGACCTACTCAACATGGACGCCAGTGCGTCGCCGTTCGTCGACATCAGACCCATTTGGGAGATTCGTTTGGGTTTCAGGAGCTTTGGGGGGGAAAGAAAGGAGTGCAGAGAGTTTTGAGAAATAGTTTAATCAGATTCTGAATATGTGAACATATTTTATGTTCAGTGAATCCGGACACACTAATCTCACTCTCCGTTTTAATTTTACACAGCGGAGGGTTTGTCACATTACTGCAGAGATTTTATAATTTACAAACTGAAAGAAAAAGTTTTGAAACTGAAACTGTAAAAGTTTTTAAAAAACTTTTCAAAAAAAAAAGTTTTGCAGGTTTTTAGAAAGTGTTGATTGGAAAATTCTGTCGAAATAGTATGAAAGTATTAGGGCCACACAAATAAAATATTTAAATATCCGAGTTTAAAATCATAAAATGAGAATAAAGTTAAAATCTTAGGAGAATAAAGTCAAAACAGTGAATGAAGAAAGTCGTAATATGAGAATGAAGTCGTACAAGTCAAAATAATGCATCGATAAATTTGAAGTATTGTGAGAAAAAAGTTGTTTTTTAAAAAAATTTTCATGCAAACGTCTGGGCACCAATTTAGCTCCATAGAATAGATAGAAAAGTTGTAAAAAACTGGATTTTTTCTGTAAGACTTGATGTAAAAACAAAACCATCTGACTAAAGCATGTCGGCTTGGCTTGCTACATATGTTTAGTGGTTCATAATGAGCATTTTGCTCCAGACTCTGCTTGCCTAACTCCGTCTGTCACCCGATACGCAGAAAAACACATTTGTTGCCCATATTCCACAGTTCCTGGGAGTAGATGATGTTAGGAGGGCATCGAGCAGCCATGTTGCTGAGGGTGACGGACTGGACGATGCTCAGTAACTGCGGCTCTGGGACTCGCCTCTCATTCACTCGTCTTATCTAAAAGGAAAACAGCAACGGAGAAAATCCGGCCTCTGCGTGAATTAATAGACCTGAAGCTGCAAAAACAGAAACATTCACTTATTAACCTGCTGGTTGTTATTTAAGACTGTTGGGGGAAAAGGCTGACAGTCCAGACGCAACACAAAATCCACCAACTCCAAAAGAACCAGTAACGAGCCTGGAGCAACTTCCTTCTTCAGATGGAAACAAGATGGAGATTTTAGTGTTTGGAGGATTTCTCTTTAGTTTTTGGCTGAAGACCAGGAGCCATTTCTGCTGCTAGCACTAGGCTAGCATGTTAGTTTTGGCTGTATTTACCCAGAATGCCCTGGGCTGTTGTTCAATTATGACTTTTAATTGGAATTAAATGGTAATTTTATTACTTTATTCTTGTAATATATCAACTTTATTCTCATAATCCTACGACTTCACAGATTATTTTGATTTTATTCTCATCCAACTTTTTTCTCACAATACTTCAAATTTATTGATACATTATTTTGACTTGTACGACTCTATTCTCATTATATTCACAGTTTTTACTTTAAAAAATGTTCTGTTGAGTATTCATTAACAAATTTAATTGCAATACTTTGACCCTTTTCACCTAAAAATTGACCAAAGTATGAAAAAACAAAATGTAACTAATAAAACCAATAAAACACAGTCTAAATACTAATTAAAACTAATGGAATTAGACAAACAAAAAGTGACTATAACTGCAATGAAAAACCCAGAACTGATTAAACCCAGAACTGATTAGACTCAGAACTATTCAAAACTAGAAATGATTAGACTCAGAACTATTCAAACCCAGAACTATTCAAACCCAGAACTGATTAAACCCAGAACTATTCAAACCCAGAACTGATTAAACTCAGAACTGATTAGACCCAGAGCTGATTAAACCCAGAACTGATTAAACCCAGGACTGATTAAACCCAGAACTGATTAAACCCAGAACTGATTAGACCCAGAACTGATTAGACCCAGAACTGATTAAACCCAGAACTGATTAAACCCAGAATTATTCAAACCCAGAACTGATTAGACCCAGAACCGATTAGACCCAGAACCGATTAGACCCAGAACCGATTAGACCCAGAACTGATTAGACCCAGAACCGATTAGACCCAGAACCGATTAGTCCCAGAACTGATTAGACCCAGAACTGATTAGACCCAGAACCGATTAGACCCAGAACTGATTAGACCCAGAACTGATTGTGGTGGATGTAGCAATACCAAGTGACTAAACATCAGGAAAAAGGAGAAACTGAACAGGGCCTCAGGGAGGAACTGGGAAAGACCTGGAAGGTGAAGACCACAGTGGTTCCTGTGGTCATCGGGGCCCTCGGGGCAGAAACCCCCAAAGTGGAGCAGTGGCTAAATATAAGGACCTGGAGATGCAGAAAACCCCATGTGGACAGAACCAGGTTGGGATTCAAACCCACGACTTTCTTACTGCAAGGCAGCAGTGGTACAAACTGATCCACTGTGCAGCCCTGATGTTTTATTCACAAAATGAATGTTTTATTCACACCAAAGCAAAATTTAGAGACTAATCAAGCCAACAATAATGACTTTAGATTGTAGCAGGAAGCCGGAGCACCCTGAGAGAAACCTGCAAACAGGATATTAACTTTTTATAGTTGAATCACAAAATTCAATGTTTCCTGCTCCTCTCCAAATCGAGCTTGGTTGCTTTCGAGAGGCGTGGCAGGAGAAATTGTTAGCTAGGATTTTCTCCAGAGTGTGGTGTCGTCTTCAGGTCGCTTTAAAAACTGCCAACAATTTCTGAGCCAGTTGGAAAACTTGTACAGAGGTTGTCCTCTGTCGTTGTCATGAGGCTCCTGTCTTTACGGCAGCTGTAATCACAAAATAATTTTTTGTCATAGAAATTTCACCTTCTGGATCAGTTTTTCTGTAGGGAACACAGTAAAAACTGGTCCCAAAGGTCCTCCTCTTCTTCTAATGGTAAACCACCCCGTTCGGGGTGGTTCTTCCTTTGGGACAAGGTCAAAGCCTAGTCCCAATGACTTTCCATACAAGAAATGTTCAAAGCCTGGTCCCAAAGGTCCTCCTCTTCTTCCAAAGGTAAACCACCCCGTCCGGGGTGGTACTTCCTTTGGGACAAGGTCAAAGCCTAGTCCCAATGACTTTCCATACAAGAAATGTTCAAAGCCTGGTCCCAAAGGTCCTCCTCTTCTTCCAAAGGTAAACCACCCCGTCCGGGGTGGTTCTTCCTTTGGGACAAGGTCAAAACCTAGGCCCAATGTCTTTCCTTACAAGAAATGTTCAAAGCCTGGTCCCAAAAGTCCTCCTCTTCTTCCAATGGTAAACCACCCCGTCCGGGTGGTTCTTCCTTTGGGACAAGGTCAAAGCCTAGTCCCAATGTCTCTCCTTACAAGAAATGTTCCAAGCCTGATCACAAAGGTCCTCCTCTTCTTCCAATGGTGAACCACCCCGTCCGGGGTGGTTCTTCCTTTGGGACAAGGTCAAAGCTTAGTCCCAATGTCTTTCCTTACAAGAAATGTTCGAAGCCTGGTCCCAAAGGTCCTCCTCTTCTTCCAAAGGTAAACCACCCCGTCCGGGGTGTACTTCCTTTGGGACAAGGTCAAAGCCTAGTCCCAATGACTTTCCATACAAGAAATGTTCAAAGCCTGGTCCCAAAGGTCCTCCTCTTCTTCCAAAGGTAAACCACCCCGTCCGGGGTGGTTCTTCCTTTGGGACAAGGTCAAAACCTAGGCCCAATGTCTTTCCTTACAAGAAATGTTCAAAGCCTGGTCCCAAAAGTCCTCCTCTTCTTCCAATGGTAAACCACCCCGTCCGGGGTGGTTCTTCCTTTGGGACAAGGTCAAAGCCTAGTCCCAATGTCTCTCCTTACAAGAAATGTTCCAAGCCTGATCACAAAGGTCCTCCTCTTCTTCCAATGGTGAACCACCCCGTCCGGGGAGGTTTACCTGGTCCCAACGTCTTTCCTCAGAAGAAGAAGTTGAACGACCCCGTCCGGCGTTGTTCTTCCTTAGGGACATGTTCAAATCCTGGTCCCAATGTCTTTCCTTGGAAGAAGAGGTTGTGCCACGGCGTCTGGGGTTCCTTGGTGAAATGTTATAAAACTGGTCCGAAAGTTCCTCCTCATCTTCCATTGGTAAACCACCCCGTCCGGGGAGGTTTACCTGGTCCCAACGTCTCTCCTCAGAAGAAGAAGTTGAACGACCCCGTCCGGCGTTGTTCTTCCTTAGGGACATATTCAAATCCTGGTCCCTATGTCTTTCCTTGGAAGAAGAACCACGCCGTCGGGGGTGGTGTTGTCTTTCTTGATCCTTCGAGTGATCATCCTTATCCGGGGTCGTTGTTTTTTTTGGGAATAGCACCTTTGTCTTTGGGAACAGCAGCTTTGATTTTGGGAACAGCATCTTTGGTTTTGGGAACAGCACCTCCCAAAAACAGCTTGGGAGCTGTGACATTCCCAGAAACCTCCCCAGCTGGGTCAGTTTCATCAGTTCCAACATCTGCAGTCCTGTTTTGTAAAGTCTCTGTAGACTGAGGATCTGCCGCCTGTTCAACACAAACTTTCCCAGCCGGGTCAGCTTGTGGTTTGGGATGGGATGGAAATTCGTCCCAGAACCAATCTCTCCCTTCATCCTCATCTGAGTCAGTTTTGTGGTTTGGGACGGGATGGAAGTCCCTCCCAGAACCAATCTCTCCCTTCATCCCCATCCGAGTCAGGTTGTGGTTTGGGACGGGATGGAAGTCCTCCCAGAACCAATCTCTTCCTTCATCCCCATCCGAGTCAGGTTGTGCTTTGGGACGGGATGGAAGTCCGTCCCAGAACCAATCTCTCACTTTGTTATCCTTAGTGGTTCTTTCCTCTGATTCGTCTCCTCTCCTTTCGTCTGTGTCATCTCCCGGGAAGAAGTAGTCAAATACTTTCGCTCCTGTCGCCGCCAGAAATCCGAATGGTAAAACAAAAGGGAATGTCATCTTTGAAACACAAAAATAGTCTCTAGAAAAGATCTGAATCTCAGAGGAACGTTTGGATTCTGAGGAAGTGTTGAGATTCCAACAATCAAAGCCTCAGAACTTCTTTGATCTGCTCTTTGATCTGCTGTGATGAACATGATGTCATCTATGACCTCATCCGTGACCTCACTGTAGTTCTGAGGCAAGGTCTTGCTTCTGATCGTTGCTATGGAAACGACAGTGGTGGAAAAGTACTCAAAAAATTTACTTAAGTACAAGTACAAATACACAGACAAAAATGTACTCAAGTAAAAGTAAAACTACCTGGTCAGACGATACAAATATGTATTGAACTTAATTATTTCAAGTAAAGTCAAAGTAAAAAGGTCCTTTAAGGAAAAGATTTGTAACTTTTAAATTTGAGTATATTTAGAGGACACTGTAAAAAGAGTTTTCCCAAATATTTAGTTTGGAAATACTTAAAAGTTTGAGTTGACTTTCTGTAGAATTAAGACAAAGAGATTTTAAATGTTTATTAGAAGAAAATAAATGATTTGAGTAAGAGTGACTTAAATCTGTTATCTTAAACATACTTAATACATTTGTTGAAAAAAATTAACAAGTTGAGTTGGATGATTAGAATATATTGAATTGGTTAAACTTAATAAATTAAGTTGGATAAACTTAATAAATAAAGTTGGATAAACTTAAATTAAGTAGGATAAACTTAATAAATTAAGTTGGATAAACTTAATAAATTAAGTTGGATGAACTTAATTAATTAAGTTGGATAAATTTAACAAATTAAGTTGGAGAAACTTAATAAATTAAGTTGGAGAAACTTAATTGAATTGCTTGTTACCTATGGAAGCAATTCAATTAAGTTGGTTCAACTATTTAGTGTAAGGTTTGAGTTAAATAAACACAAAAAAGTAAGTTGGCTTAGCAAAAGCAAAATAGTTAAGTTAAATAAATGTAAATAAGTCCATAAGATGAACTTCAGCCCAAAAAACACTTTTTAGAGTGTGTATCTTAAAAATCACAAAAATCTTATTGCCCTTTACAGTGTACCTCAACAGAAAAGGGTAATTTCACATTTTATCTTTTTGAAAGCAGCTGTGGAAAACATGAGTAAATATTTAGCTGTGAGAATGTAGTTACCTGTTTACAAAAAAGTTATCAACCTTGAATCTAGTTAATGTGAACACAGAGACAATGTGTAATAATTGAAAGCTATGAATATTTTTTAAAAATAAGAGAAAGTTAGAGTGAAAGGCTTGTAAGAAGTTAATATTACTCACCTGTAGAGGATAACTCTCTCTGCATATCCATTCATGGTATCTACAGATTAGAAGGTCTGCACCCAGACCACAGCAACCTGCTTCCATCTTAAGCCACTCCAGTCTCAGCAGCTTATATATTTATAAAAATGTGTTCACTCAGCCTCTACAATATTCTCCCATTTTACACTTTTTTACCACACATTCACTCTGACTGAAAATGCTTTGTGTGTTCTTACTCAGTATGTTTCCCACAGATCCATTTCTGGTGACACAATCTCCATTTCCTGTGTAAATCATCACACAGGAAATGTGAGATGATTGCAAGGCTGGATAACCATCCTATGCAAGACTGATGTCTACTTAAGAGTTTACTAACTCTTAATTTCGTTATAGTTGTTAACTAAGGCTAACAACTAGAGGTGTGCCGATCGATCAGTCACCGATCATAATCGGGCCGATTTTCGTGAAAAAGTGCATGATCGATAATCGACGATCATTGGCTCTGTTGCCGATACCGATCACCTGCATCTCTTTTCTCAGCTTGCCTGTGCAGCTGGTCTCCTCCTTTCTTCACTCTGCGCAAACGTGCAGCAACAAATCCTAAGCGATGTGTAACTATAACGCACTGAGTGAATGGGGACGTTTGCGTGTTGCACCGGAAAATTGAAGCAGGTCAAAATGCATCAACACAACGAAGCTAATAGACATGAAAACAATGACATACTTGACGGAGTTTGGCTACATCGAGTCTCACTGCAGTAAAAAAGACATATGGAGGATCAGACAGCAGGTAAAGCAGCACAGCCACAAACACTCACCCGGATTAGCATGACAGTCGAAAGCCATACAAATAACCCGCAAAATTATTTAATCCTTCGAGCTGCGATGTAAAACGCTGGTTCTGCTGTTGAACCGCTGCTCCGCTACAGGTAGTAATATTTAATATTTAGTAATATTTGACACGGAGCCGCTTCTGCTCCACCTGGTAGAGACTCTCATACCGAACCTGCTTAAAGCTGCAGCATCTAACCTAAAAAAATACATTTTACATACGTATTAAAACTTTCACTGTCCTAACATGAGACAGATAATCTCTAAAAAAAAATAATCGATCTCCTCCCTGTTACTCCGCTCAGTCAGAAACAGCCAATCAGAACTAGCAGTAACCAGCTAGCCGCCATGCTAACAGGAAGGTTTTATTCAGTAACTCTGGATTGTTTAATGTAATGGATCCTGTATTTGCCTTTGAATGTTAAGTTTTATACTTAAATTTTGCATTATTTAGCCTCTTCAGAGCCTCCATATGTTTTCAGTCTGTTAAAGATAGTATTATTGATAAGAGTACAATTTGCACAATGCCTGTTTTGTTTAGTTTTCTTCTTGGAAAAAAGTTATTAAAAACAAGTTTTTGTCTAAATTAAGCTGAATTCATGTTTCCTTTTTCCACATAAAGTAACGGTAGTGTTTATGATAAAAAATAAATAAATAATAATTATGTGATCGGCAGAAAAAAACCCGATTGGCACATCCCTACTAACTCATTTCCCAGATCTTCTGAAGTTAATGCTAAAAGTCTGTTTTGGCTTTGGCCCTTTTTGGAATAGTTTTATGTTCAGTCAGGTTTCAGGATAAACTACTGCAGATGTTATGCTAAATTAAGACACCAAGACCATTTTCTTCTGCTAGTAAAATATTTGATTCCGACTTGTCACTTTAATCCAGATTTTTACAACTGACATTGCTGAATTTATCCACCTGACCTTTTAAAAATGTACATGTTTTTACATATTACAAATTTTAAAAAATACAGCTTTTTATTAGAGTACAAAAAATCTTTATATTCACAATTATTCTTTAGATACATTTGATGAAAAATGTGTCTAAACATACACATGCACATCAAAAATAGAAACTAAGTTAAAAGAAAAAAATATGAAGAAAAAAGAACTTTGCATATGAACAAGTTTGAAATATCTTTATATCTGACTCACATTAGAGTTATGAATTTAATTATTTACAAAAACAGGCTTTCTAAAGTTACTGTTAATAACATGTAATACTTTGTTGAAAAATATTTTTTTTCCCGGTATCCATTCTCTTGCCTGTCAGTTCTTGCAGAATATTTCTCTCTTCAGTCAGCAAACTTGTTCCTGTTTACATTTGAAGCTTCCATGATGAAAATCTATGCTTTGGCGGTTTGTTCTTGGAGTTTCTGCCTGTAAGGAAATAAATTATTATATTTTATAAGTATTGTTACCTCAAAAAATATCCATGCGACACACATATCATGACAAATAATTTGTAATGACAATTATGTAGGAATGTGGCTCAAGCTTTATTCACCTAGCAGTGATTGCAACATACCGGAAATGTGAAGGTTACGAACTACATTTTCTCTGTTATCATACGCTTCTCAAATCTGTGACTAAGCATGGACAGGTAACTCATAAAAAACTTGTGCTGAAATCCAGCTCAGACTAAGGCGTCATATAACTGTTCTGTTGTAGCATGTTTCTCATACGGCAGGTTCAAAGGCTTATTCTCCCCAGTCCTGTTTAATGATTGCTTTAAGACAACAACTCTGTTCTCAAACTGTGTATCTCAAAACTTTACACATTCCTGTTAAAGTCCATGTTTCTGTGATGTAAAAAAAGAAAGAAAAAAAAGAAGGAAAATCATGGGCTCACGATAAATGATTTCAGATATTTGTACCCTATTATTTAACATGCATCCTGTACAGTTCATGTGAAAACTAGGAAATCTTTATCCAGGACAAACCGCTAAAAGTAAAAGCTGTAATCATGTGGTTACATAATTGTGCATCCTAAATACTATTGAGTCAGTTTTAAATAAATCAAATTTTTTCAGTCTTCTTTGGTAGGTATCACTTTTACTTGCCGGTGTTAGTAGACTCTGTAAAGGTTCCCTAAACTTACAGTCAATTAATTACAATTTGTGTTTTGATTAGGCTTGTTTGGCAAATTAAAAATACTTTTTGATGAGAACAACATTTCAGCAGGCAATAAACTTATTTTTCATCAATCCCGCATTCCTGCTTTGAAATTGATTTCGTTTCTTGAATATAATGTATTATCCTCTTAAATGTCATAATTTAATCTGTAAGTGGAAAATCATTAATATATATATATATATATATATATATATATATATATATATATATATATATATATTACAATATATATATATATATATATATATATATATAAATTGTAATGAATATATATATAAAATTATGATGCACATATTTAATTAAGTATGATGTATTTAACTTACCGAATCAAGTTAATGAAATTGTTCTGCAATTAAACTATGCAATAAATATCACATTCAAGATGAAAGATTTCTTTGAATTGATTTGACACGGTCTACTTCTTTAAAATCAAAAACCTGACTTTTTGCCAGTGGTAGAAACACTTCAGAAGACTATTGTTTCTGTTCAGAGAAAGCTCACTTACTTTGCACGCCTGTTTTTTATCACTCTTATGACCCATGGAGCATTTGGATCCAGGCAAACCTTTCGCTTGTCTTTCTTAAGAGTTGCTCTGTGGGACCAAAGAAAGAAAGAAGCAAGACATCACAAATGTAAATACCTTGACAGGAGTTTTACTTTCTATATAAAAATACTGCCAATTGCTTCAGAAAATGTGCAGAACAACTTTTTTCTGAATGACTCACATAATTTGAATTTCTGCACAGTGAGAGCTCGCAGAATGCACCTCCAATACCAATATGTGACGGCCAATGGGCTTCCTTTCCTTGGTAATGCAACGACAGCGCAGATTCACCACTTCATCTCCCACAACGCGACCTGAGGTTATAGAAGTTAAAGTCAGCACATCAATATCTTTACACAAGAAAAACGGTGACATGGATACAAACATGTATTTGACAGATACACTCACCTTCATGTATGGTCAGGAAAACCAGGATGGCCACAACAATAGTGCTCAGAGACATATCTGCCTTGAGAGTGAATTTAAAAGTTTCAAATCTAATCCGTAATGTGGCTCCCATAGATGCAAGGACTGTGAAATGAAAAACTTGCCTGTTCCCTTTCCAGCAGTAGACTGTGTTGCAAGACTGCTCTACACACTTTTTATAAGAGCCTCCTCTTCTCCTTTAAGAGAAGAGGGGATGTTTTCTTTTTTTTCTGCAGGTCGAACAAGAGTTTGTCTGGAACACTCTGATTTTTTGGAAATGAGCTCAAGCTGTGTGGTGGTCAGTCTTTTGTTGGGTTTGGAGTTTTTCACAGCAAATTTTAGCAGAGCAGGAACACTTT
Organism: Poecilia picta; assembly: GCA_033032245.1. NCBI lineage: Eukaryota > Metazoa > Chordata > Actinopteri > Cyprinodontiformes > Poeciliidae > Poecilia > Poecilia picta. The sequence goes on along the minus strand of CM065353.1, from coordinate 13,660,864 downwards.
TAAATATATGATTTAATTTGACAAATAAATAGTTTTCCATTTTAAACCAAGTCATTGCTGTTGCATGTATGAGTACTTGGTGGTGAACTATCTGGAACAGATCAGCTCTGAAACAACTGTTCCTCTGCAGCTGTATTGCAACATCCTACATTGTTTAGACTCAGGAAACTTCAGATATACTTATGTTCATGTTAATGTTGTCTTGGTTAAACTACATGTGAACCCAGGCTATTGTTGTGCAGACATCTATCTAAATTCTGGCTCCTGCACATATTAACTTTTCTTATCTTAACAGTGCTATATCACAGTAAGACAGCATGCATGTCCAGACATGACAGTTAACATTCAGGCACATTGTATGCATGCCGCCCAGTCTCCCACTCGCAAAAATTTGACCTGAATCCAAGATTTATCCATTTGCAGAACCCGGGTTTGTAAACCCCATGTCTTATCTCCTCCTTTGCTCCTCCACATTTCCAGGAATTCCCACAAGCTCTTGTCTTCTACTTTCAGTTGAGTATCACTTCCTCGTTTTAAAGGATTTATATTAACCCAGTCACTCTCGTGCTCCAGCTGAGTTTAAGCCATTGTAAACATACTGCAATAAACTGACACGTGAAGAACAAAACATACTTATAGCATTGCACACACAGAAACAAAGAGAGAGAAAAAGACGTGATAGTAAGCTGATGATTCATTCCTGATTTTCCCAGCTCTTGTTTGTGCATATTTTATATTAGGCTTTGCACTCATTTGCAGATTTATGTGACAAGGCAACAGTAACAGGCGTAAAAAAAACAGTTTGCCTAAGAAGATAGAGACAAGTGTATGAGGTACACTTGTCTCTATACTGTACTGTATGAGGTACCGTATATCCACTATACTCACGCATTGCCTTGCAAACCTTTTTACATTTTATCAAAATATTACAAAGTTCTTTGTGTTGATTTGGTGATAGACCAAATCAAAGTAGTGCAATAATGTTGAAGGGAAGTACAATAATATGTGGTTTGTAACATTTGTAACATTTTTTGCACAAAAAAGCTGAAAAGAGTGACATAATTTTATATTTTGCCCCAGTGAGAAGTTGGATTGAGCATTTCTATGTGACATGTTTAAAGGGGTAGATCTTGTTTTCTTGATCTAAAGTTGCTTTTAACTTACTGACCTACCTGCTGTGCCATGGTCTTCATGATGCATTTTGTTTTAAAATAAATATTCTCTAAGAAAACACCAAGACCAAAACAGAACAGTGCGATTCAATGTGATTAAGTAGTGCACTTTTGACTTGGTTGAACTGGTTGCACCAAATTTTATTCAGGTGAATGAATGTAAAGGCTTCTTAATCCAATTTGAAGGACTAATTGACAATAAAATACTGTTTTTAGTTTATAAATCATTGATCTGCTGTGGTTATAAATCATTGATCTGCTGTTTCAAACGACCCCTGCCTCTCGCCCGGAATGTTAGCTGGAAATAGGCACCAGCAACCCTTCCGACCCCATTAAGGGACAAGGGTGTCAAGAAAATGGATGGATGGATGGATGGATGCTGTTTCAAACTTCCAGACCTGTCAGATCTTCTGGTTCTAGCCTGTTCTGCAGAAGATGTATGTCTCTGTCTGTCTTCAGAGCGGAGCAGGATGCTGTGCTGACCTGCTCAACCATACTGCTTCTCAGCTGTCCTTATCTAAGAGTTGAAGTTCAGTTTACCGTGACATGCTGTACTTTTCACAATATTATTAACAGGAAATTGAAAACAATGCATATGAGTTAGCCTATATAATGAAGCCTTCATAAGATAAAATATACAAAGTAATTTGTGATACCTCATTGTCAAAATGTGTAAAAATTCAAGGGGCATTGATATTTTTGCTATATAACTAATACTATTTTTTCCCCCATGCCAATGAAGGCTTTGCAGCATTTGTCGTCTTTCTATAATGTTAGTCAGATTACAAAAGTGTCTAGCATCAGTCAGATTTCTTCTGCATGTATACAGTTTTACAACATAATAAATAAATAAATAAATAGATAAATAAATAAATAAATAATGCACATTTCAGATTGGGTGTGCCAAGTCTATGTCAAGAAGAAGAAGAATGAGGATTACAACATCAATACTCTTTAGTATAATCTTATGATTATCTACAAATCTTGCTAAACAAGCACACAAAGAAGGTCGTTGACTAAGTTGAAACGAAAAGCAAATCTGCAGAGCACAGTGCTCTGGGATCCTGTGTCAGAAAAAAAAGTTTTTATCTAGAAGAGACCTGGGAAAGATTTTCACAGAGAGCCATCTTGATTTAGATAAATAAACTAAATGCACTTTTGGAAATATTGGCAGTATCGAGTTTCAAAATATTGTGAAAGTTGCCTCTGTTTTATTGTAACCTAGTTTGTAATAGATATATTCTTGGAAGACTCTGATGTTTCCCCTCCACCTCCTTTTCTAATGATGAAAAGTTTCTACACTTTTTTTTTTTTTTGCAAAGTTTGGTTTTGACATAAATACTTTCTGCACATATTTCTACCAAACAGATTCAGTTCTACAATTAAATAATTCACCCCCTGTTAAAAAACTTTGATTAAACATGTTTTTAGAAAACTGTGTTGAATCCCACTTACCACATCCACATTTGATTTCTGTTATACTAGAAAAATTAAGAAATCACTTAGCTGTCATTCAAGAACAGATGAGATGAAAAGCCAGTGACTCTCAATGAACTTTCTAAAGCACAGTGACTGCCATGAACCACAATATTATTCACAATTACAGGCAGCGTACAGCAGCGGTGTCCATGTCCTCTCCCCAGAGCTGAAAGGTCTACCAGAATTACTCCACAAATGCATCATCATCTCCTCCAGGAGGCCACAAAAAGCCCTCACTTTCCTCAGTTAAGGTCAGAGTTCATGATTCAAAGAGACTTGGCAATAAAGGCATCCAAATATGAAGCCGTATTTACACATTTGTTTCAAGAGGAATGAAACGTCATTGTTGACTCCCCGAAGATCTAATTGTGAAAATACAAAAAACTTGTCAATTTCATGATACTGGATGCAGAGTAAAAAAAAAGTATTCTTTTTGTGTATTTTTTTAAAAAGTATAACACATCTTTATCACTTCCATTAGCAGTACAATAAGATATTTAGCTATTAATGTAATGGGTTTTGTTGAGGAGTAATTTAGGAATATCACATTTTTGCAAACAGCGCTTGAGGATATATTTTTTCTTACTTCCTGTGTGAGCGCATGTGGATGTCAAATCAATTTCCCCTATTTAGTATGTGTGTGTGTGTGTGTGTGTGTGTGTGTGTGTGTGTGTGTGTGTGTGTGGTGTAAATCTTGAATGATGATGCAATAACAGATGTTTTGTGCTAACTAAACTTGCTATCAACCTGGAAAATTGTACACAGACATGATATTGGAAAATTCACCAAAAATGGATCTGATTTTAAAGGAAGTAGTTAAAATGTACATGTGTTCAATTCTGTCTCATGCTGGTCACATGCCGCTTTGAACTCATCTGATGAACATGATGTTAGTGTCAACTGCAACAAACAAAATGTGAAAACCAAATAACTTTCCAGTATCCATCACATGTTTCACTTTTAACCATATCCATCTTTCATTTCCGTGTAATAAAGTCAAAGCTGACCAAAGAAGATGTAGGATGAAAAATAATTTTCCTTTCTGTTTCAGATATATTTAATTCCTATTTACATGAAATTAAAATGTAAACACACATATTCACACTCAGTTGCCTTTTTCACAGTTTATCACACTACAAGTACAAATTTTAGTCTATCTATATTTTATATAACAGACTAATACAACGCAAAGTAGGAGATGATTGTAGTTTTCCTTTTTTTGGCTAATAAAATCTGAAAAGTGTGGCAGTTCCTTACACAATACGATGCAGAAGACAACTCTTTATTGTGATGATACCCATAAATCTGTTTTGAGACTGAGGTTTTTCTTTGTAAGCTGAAGTTCAGAAAGATTGGACAGGGTCTTTAAAAAGCAATGTTAAAGTTTTGATTCTTAATTTGGTTTAAGTTTAGACAAGTTAGGGACCATGTCATTTTCATTTTTGAGTTGATTAAACAAGGCTCTGTGTTGTATATTGATTTATAAGAATAAACCACATTTTGAACTTCTTCACAACTTGCTATTTTTCAAAGCAAATGGTCATATTAAATTTTATTAAGGAACTTTAGATTAAAGACAGCTTTATAGATATGTGACAACAATTTCAATATGTATTTTAAAAAAGCACACATCTCAGTTTTCCCTTAGTTTTAGGTTGGAATGTAACAAAATAAGAAAAAACTTTGGATTGAATATAGTGGAAAGGCACTGAAGTCACAAACATAAACACATTATACCTGTAGAAATAACTAAGAGCACAGTAATAAATGATAAATTATTGTGTCAGAACCAGAAGTCATGATCCCTTGACCTCAAGTTACCCAAGACTGTGCAGTAAGTAGATGCAGTGACGCCGGGACAGATGTGTCGGAGCATGTCGAATTAGTCTCAGACTTTGTTCACATGAAAATTTCTGGCTCACAGCCTGATGTTGTTTTAAAAGTGTCAAGCACAAAGAATTCAAAGTTTGATGAATTCATTGATGATAAGTCTGTTAATCTTCTTGCAAAATCATGCTTGTAAGGACACAAAAATGTCAACGGTTTATAACGATCAAAACGATTTCCTTCTCCATATTCTGTTTAATATACAGCTACTGGAAGTACTAAGTAGAAGACGTGTTTATACAGTCTGAAGATTTATGTGATATTGTAGTGGAAGTAATAGATACGGCAGCAGGCCAGCAGATATTCAGATTGTTATCATTCACCCCCATTAATCCACATACTATGCATAATTCTTTTTCTTACCTACCATCTACCAAACAACTATGAATTGTACTCTAATACACACAGTTTGTCAGTGCACAGGTAAAACATGCCTAAAGTTTAAAACAATGAACATGTGAAAGAAAGCAGTCACGCATTACTCAGTTATTACAATCTGTGCTTTTCCTTCTGACAGGTCCGAATGAGAGTCAGTGAAGCGAAGCAGCGTAAATTCCCACTCCGTGATTCCTGCCTTGCACAACACATGCTGAAATGGGGAAGTGAGTCACTTGCACAGGCCAATAAAAGCCGGGACTTCTCTCCGCCAGTTTCAAACAGCAGCTGGAGAAAGCACCAAAACCTGGAAGAGCAGAGGAAAAGAGCAACCGAGAGAAAGAAGTCTGTTGCAGAATAGAAGAAATCTTTTTGCTGTCAAAAAATATTTATTAGAAAGTTCTTATCTCTTAATTAGCTACAGATTTTTGAAGCCAAAATGAAGAAAATCAGCATTATTACTCTCTCTGTCTTAATCCTCTTGTCCTTCCTCACCACCAGTAAAGGTAAGCCTCAGTTTGTTTTAGTTTATTAAACAATAACTCCTTTGGCAGTATTGCCGATTTATCTGAACTTTGTGAAAAATATGAATTTGTAATCTCTGCACAGGAATGAGTCTGAGAAGCTTAGGAGTGGAGCTGCATTGCCGCTGCATCCAGACTGAGAGCAGACCCATAGGGCGCCACATAGAGAAAGTGGAGCTGATACCTGCCAACTCTCACTGCGAGGAGACCGAGATCATGTAAGAACCAATTTCCTGCCTCATTCCGATGATGTTTATGATGATGATGATGATGATGATTTTTATCATTGTAATTGCATTGGTATGTGAAAATTCATTGTCTTCACTTTGTGTTGCAGTGCCACTCTAAAAAAGGATGGCCAAGAAGTTTGCTTGGACCCTGAGGCTCCATGGGTGAAGAAAGTAATTAAGAGGATCATGGCAAAGTAAGATTTAGCTTGAACCTTTCTGAAATATAATATAAGGATGTACAATTTTAAAGCCTAGAGTTCAAACAACAAAATATTTATATTTTTTTCCTGATTCTTCTTCTCTGCAGCAAGAAACGATGAGGAGAAAGGAATAAAGGCAACGACTTCAAAGAATCAAAAGACTCGAGTTGTTCTGATGATGGGTCACTAAACTTTGATTCGCCTGATGCTGAATCAAAGTTCAGCATCTTTGCTCTCAAATTGTTTGCATCAATGCTGCACAGTGGCACAGTTGGTAGAGCTGTTGCCTTGCAGCAAGAAGGTTCTGGGTTTGATTACCTGGGGTTTGTTTGCATGTTCTCCCTGTGCATGTGTGGGATCTACGGCTTCCTCCCACAGCCCAGAAACATGACAAGGGACAAAGGTGTATAGAAAATGGGTGGATGTTTGCCTCAAATGCTATTATTAACTTACCATCCCCTCTTTGTATGCTTCATACTATACAGAAACAGTTTGTAAAATTGCACTATTTTTATTTCTATTTATTTATCTATGTATTTATAAAATGTAAATGTTATTTCTAATTTAAAATAAAAATCTTAAATGGAAATACTTCTCATGTTTTTCTTTCAAAAATCATTCAGTGCAAAGCTTTGTGGCAAATATCAGACAAGTGTGCCACCTGCAGTACGCATGAGTCAGTGCATTCTGTCTGAGTTGTGGATTTGTCAGAATCTTGCGTCGAAAACAAATTCCAACTTGTAGTAAGAATAGAAGTTATTTCTCCTTGTATTTTCCTACATGTTGAAAATATCCAAGACATCATAGCAATCCCTTGTGAGGATGAGTAAATACTCTTAAATTATGAAAAGTTTGAAAAAGAATTCTGCTCCTTCTACTAGTACATGTATTTAGTTTATGCAGAATTGTGTGTGCTACATATTGGTGGGTCATCTGTTAATAGTTACTGTACAACCCCATTTTGCCATCACTTAGTTTTCTTGTTTTTTTATTTCAAAGTTGGAGGACAGAAACTGAGAACCGAGAGTCTCGATTCTCCATAGTCTTGATGCTTTTTTCACTTCAACTCACCACCAAGACCGAGCATAAAGATATGTTTTCAGTAGTGTGGCTGACAAACTATTTGTTTCTTTTGAGTTGGCTAGAACTTCTTGGTCATTACCTTGTCAACAGACCAACTTCTGACCCTTTGTTTAAGTTTTCTAAAGCAAGCCAACAGATTTTCATTTAAAATCTCCAACTGCGTACTCCACCAAGATTCCCATATTTGGAGAAGTGGATAAAAATCAAAGTTCATGAACTGTACGTCACAGTAAGTATGTGGTTTCCCACATAATCATCCATGGTGAACAATTGAAACCAGATATTTACAAAAACTGTACAAAAAGATGCATAACTGCTTTATTCTCCACATTTGAAATTAATTCAGACTAAACTTGTCCTGTTTTAGGACAGTTATGTTTACCAAACTAATTTGCTAAATGGATGAAATTGCCTAAATATATAATTTTCTCTGAAATCAGAAATGTACATGGCTTTTCTTATAAGTTTATCTATAGTTAATTTGAGTTAAATGAAGGCCCAATGGTGAATGTGTTAAAGGCACACATCAAACAGACCACATCTGTGTCTGACAGCAAAGAAAAATCAAGAGAAATCCACCAGGCATGATATAAGGAAGAGAACTGTGGACCTCCACAAGTCAAGTTCATCGTTGGGTACAACTCCTAGATCCCTGAGGCACATTGTTCATCTATTCAACTATAAATACAAGAAAAACCCTCATGGGAATGTCGACCTGTTATACTGGTCAGAAAGACGACATGTTCTTACTGGAGCTATTGTGGGAAAATAGCTGGAATGGGTGTTACAGGAAAAAACCTGTAATAATCATACTAGGAATATAATAAAATAAGAATAAAGCATATGTAGAACACCATAAATGACAAATCTACTCAAAATATCATTATCTTGAGCGGTTTGGTTGGGTTTCATTTGTTTCTGTGTTTCTTAGTTCCTCTTTCATTTAGTCAGCCATGTTTTTGTTTTACTTCAGTTCAGTCCTTTCCTAGTTAGCTGATATAAAGTAATAATGCGATGTATTTCTCCAAAGCTCGGCAAACTGACTTGTGACATCTGTATGGTGTTGTGCTCATTTTTGTCTGATCAAAAACAACCTAACAGAAGCATTTGGGGTAATTATAAAAAATTCTACTCCTTTTTTATGGGTTCCCTTCAGAGAGATGTCCCTAAAAACAGGACTATGAAATGTACAAAACCTCTCACAGTAATAGTGCTAATAGAGACGTTCTCTAAACACGCAGCTGCCTAAATGTTTTTTGTGACTTCAAGGTTTCAGATTTTACCTTTGTGCCTTTTTTTTGTTCAATGGCACAAAAACCACACTGAGAGGTTCAGTATTTTAGTTATGCAGTTCGGTTGCATTTTTAAAGTTCTTCTACTACATTAACTTGTAGATGCAAACACAAACAGACCAGTAGTTGTGAGCACAACAGGGGTTGAATATCTTGCTTGTGCAAATATAACAAGTGTCGGCAGCATTTTTATCAAATTGTGTGTGAGGTTGGCCACCCAAGAAGATGAACAGATCATATAACTACTGAATTAAACTTTTAGATTAAAGTGGACATTTCACCAGGTTTTGCTGCTATACTATAAATATTAGTAATGGTGCCATTAATCAAAATAGATTTTCCCAAGGTTTTTCACAGCTGCAAAGTTATTGTCTCATAAAAAAATGAACACAGCTGATTAAAATGATGAAATGTTATAGGCAGACTCATGCAACATAAATATAAATATAAATCAACAATTTGTTGTGGTGTGGTGAAAGCAGGGATACTTCATCATGCAAAACACTGTAGTACTGAACTTAGTGCTATTGGCTTATTAAATCATAAAAATTACTAATGACCTCCTTAGGGCGGTTGACTCTGGTTTGCTGTCTATTCTTATCCTACTTGATTTAAGTGCAGCGTTTGACACTATTTGTCATGACACCTTACTAAATAGACTTTCCTCTATTGGCATCACTCAAACTCCTTTAAACTGGTTTAAATCACATCTCTCCTGTCGTACTCAGTTTGTTCGGATAAAAACCTTTTCTTCCCAGCCTTCCAATGTTACATCTGGAGTTCCCCAAGGCTCTGTCTTGGTGACTCTGCTTTTTATCATTTAACTCCTTCCCCTGGGCAATATTGTCAAAAAATATAACATCGACTTCCTCTGTTATGCTGATGACACACAGCTTTATGTTTCAAGTAAGCCCGCTTCTAATCTTCCGCCTTTTTCGCTTACTGAATGCTTGAATGAAATTAAATCATGGTTTTCGTCAAATATGCTTAAACTTAATAGTGATAAAACTGAGGTCCTTCTAATTGGCACTAAATCCACCCTGGAGAAAATTAATAGTTTCAGTCTTGTAATTGATAACTGCTCCATTTCTCCCTCCATTCTGGTAAAGAGTCTGGGCGTCATTCTCGACAGTACACTTTCCTTCCAGTCTCATATAAATAACATAACACGCTCTGCATATTTTCATCTACGTAATATCAACCGTCTCTGTCCCTCTCTAACTCCCCACTCCACTGCCATCCTTGTTCACTCTCTTGTGACATCACGTCTGGACTACTGTAATTCACTCCTGTTTGGTCTGACTCAGAAATCTCTTCATAAGCTTCAACTGGTCCAGAACTCCGCTGCTCGTATTATTACCAAAACACCAACTATGCACCATATTACCCCTGTTTTACAAAGATTACATTGGCTCCCCGTTAAGTTTCGCATTCAATACAAAATTCTTCTGTACACTTTCAAGGCACTCCATAACCTTTCTCCACAATATCTCTCCAATCTTTTTCATATTGCCATCCCTTCTCGTTCACTTAGATCGTCCTCCCCCATTCATTTGACAGTTCCATCTGTCCGTCTCACTACCATGGGGAGTCGAGCTTTCAGTCGCTCTGCTCCCCAACTATGGAACTCCTTACCTACTCACACTAGAAATATTCAGTCCCTCCCAAATTTTAAAACTAAACTAAAAACACATCTTTTCAGAATTGCTTTTACTACATGTCATAGTTAGTTCGCCTGATTTTTACATAAATTGTATATTGTTTCTATATGGACATACTGTTGTGTGATTGTCATTTGTACTTGTTTTTATCTATTTCACTTTTCTCTTTTATTTTTGTACGTGTCCTTGAGTGCCAGAAAGGCGCCTTCGACATAAAATGTTATTATTATTATTATTATTATTATTATTATTATTATTATTAAATCAATCAATCTCACAGTTGAAACTGGATAGTTACACACTGTATAAAGACATTTTATTTTATTTTATGCCTCATTGCATAAGATTAAACAAGATGAACTCAACTGATGAACCATCTTGAAGAGAATCTGTGAAAATGCAATTTCATCATCAGTGTTGATGAGATGGATGGAGCTAAATAAAGAGCAATCCTGGAATAAAACCAGTTTTAAACTATAAAAGAGCAAAGAGTGGCAGAGGTCCACCATCCTCTAAAGGATTATAATAAACATACAGCCAGGTTTGGGTAAAAAAAAAGCAAATCCATTTTGCATATAATTACATTCAGTTAGAATGGACAGAAATGGCTTAGTTCTGTTTAATTACATTGACACTAATTTCAATTCAAGTTATATGGACAGGTTCAATTTGGGGATAATACAAACTCAGTTTATAAAACCAGCTGATAAACAACAATAGCAACGTAATCTGGTTTAACAGTGACCTCTAAAATACAAATAAATAGCATTAGACACTATGAATTGTAGTATAGCCTTTTCTTATTCTGTGCAGAAATTATACATTTCCCAGAAAAGCCCACAATATATTACCTTTTAGTAATTGCTATATTGTGATGTCAATGATAATTTGCTTAGCCAATCATCCAAAATGAACAAACTTACACTACGGACTCAGAAATGAATCCTGACTATTCCTCGAGATTATATTCCACAATTTCTCTCATTAGTTTCAATAATCAGACAAAAGGCTTTCTGATTTTTTTAGACATTTAAAAGCAGCAATAAGTGCCTTGGATTATTTCTGATTTGAGTCCTTTTATTTAGCTGTAAATAAAACGACTCCCTCCATATTCCTCGTGTTTTATTTTTGTCAGACTGCTCGTTGCCATTGGCCTGAGAGAGGATGCAGGCAAAGGGGCGGGGCCGAGCGCACAGTTGGGGGTAGGTGCGGTATAGTGCGGCGTCTGATGCGTGCAAAAAGACAAACACTCGGCAGCAGGACGAACACGCTCGGAAGACCCCGAAATGCACACAAGATGCTGCGTCCACGAGCTGTGACCAGCCGCTGGATGTGAAGAAAATAACCAAACACCGGGGGAACAGAACCTCTGAAGCGCGCGCGCGCGCTGGCAGCTTTTCTCGCCGCAGATTCCAGTAGATCCCGCCGATGCGCCGCTGTCGCCGTGCATGAATCCCTCTGTTTGCTTTGCACGTTCAGCACAAAACCGAGCGGTGTTGACGACTCTGAGGAGCCTGTGAGCAGCACCTTATCCGCCTCTCTGTACACCTACAAACCCCCCCCCCCGCCCCCCGCCCCCGCCCGCCCGCCCCCCTCTGTACCCCTCCGCGGCACCTGCTTCAGGATGGCCTTAACGATCTGCACGCGATTCACCGACGAATATCAGCTGTTCGAGGAGCTGGGGAAGTAAGCACGCATGTTCCTTTGTTTTTATCATCTGTCATTCTCTCCCTCGGCGAGATGTCAGCTTGTTACGCAATGGGCCGCTCTGCTTTAGCGACGCGGCGGATTTCGATGCTGGAGAGAGTCTGTGTGCTGAGCGTGAGCGTGCGTGTGCGCGCGCCGCTGACAGATCATCCAATAGCCTAACCTATGATGCAGAGGCTAAATGCTCTCTCGTGTGTGTGTGTGTGTGTGTGTGTGTGTGTGTGTGTGTGTGTGCGTGCGTCACGCAGGCCAGTGTAATTGCTTTCTATTTGCTTTAATCCCAGCATCCGAAGCCCTGCTTTGCGCTCTGTGCTCATGTCGTTCGGCAGGGTGGCGTCATTTTCCTCCCTCTTGGACAGCCGCTGATGCTGCAGGTGGATATTTGCGGGACTCCTTTGCTAAAAAGCTTAACCAAGATGACAAGTGCATCGGTGTGTGTGTGTGTGTGTGTGTGTGTGCAAGGAGATATGGTAACCCACTCCTCCTTCTCTACCTCCATCACCCCTCCTGCATGACAGAAATACACACACTGAATGCGACAGCTCTCATGTAGTTGAGGATGACACACTCCCCAGCCAAGCATAGATCCGTGGTCAATTATCAGAGCTTGGCAGGGGAACTCTCACCTTTCCTCTGACAGAGCTGCAGGCCACCATCCGCACACACCACCATACACTGATCAGGCAAAACATTATGACTTTTAACAGGTGAAGTGCATAGAAGTGATTACCCCCTAATTACACCGAATAGTTAGCATAATATTCTAAGTAGCAAGCGAACACTTTGTTCTCAATGTTGCTGGAAGAAGGAAAACAGGCCTACGTGATAATATGAATGAGTTTGGCAAGCACCAGATTGTGAAAGCTAGATGACTTGGTTCAGATGTCTTCTGCATTTCTTGTAAGGTGTTCTAGGGCTCCAGAGGTCAGTACCTATCAAATGTTAGCAGGGGCATGGAGAAGAGAACAGGCCAGTGGAGGGGAAGTCGATGGTTTGGCTGGAAATCCTTGGATTCAACTTTGACTTGACCTACCAAAGGAGTATCGGAAAAGCAAGTGGTCCTTTCAGGGAACCAGGACCATCATGAGTGTCACCTTTACCACCAGCATAATGCTCCAGCCAAGAAGCAACAATGGTTCAGGAGTGGTCTAAGGAGTGCAACAACTTTTAGGTTTTCATGTGGCCTTCAAATTCTCCAGCTCTCAATCTAATGGGATGTCTGGGACAGACAAGTCTGGATTCTGGAAGGCCACACTTTCCATATCCCCTGACTTAAAAGAATACCTTGGTGCCATTTACCACAACACCACTTCAGGATTCTACCAGGCCGTTTTAGGAGCAAAATGGGACCCAACACATTACTAGGCTAGTAGTCACAAAAGTTTGCTGCTTCTTTTGTGCACTGCAGGTATGTGTTGTACACGCTTTTAAAAGTCTTGTTTACTCCTTGAAAGGTGTGGGCCTCTATGTATTGTTGCCATGTACTTCCTGACCTGCAGCCTTGAGTCCTACGTGTCTGGAGCTAGTTGACTCTCAGCCAAAATAGAGGTACACAAAATAATGCAATCTCTCTTTCCCTGTTTGAGGAACTGATCTCTCAAAACTGTGCAGCTCATCATCCTAATTTCTTCAATGTTGCAGCAATTTTCCCCCTTGTAAAAAGATTCAGCAACATTTACAATCTAAAGAGACATTGTTGTCTAAATGAAATGATGTACTGCTGAAAACATACTAACATCTCGCAGTTGCCAATATATTTATAGAGTTTCTGGTGGCGACAGTGATAGGTGTTCAGCTTCATAATCAGTGGGTTGCTGGTTCAAATCCCTCTCTGTCTGCCTCTTGAGTAATGCTCATCATCTGTCTTGTCTGCTTATGCTGATCAGAGGATCTGTCAGACTTGCCACCATGAATGTAGGGTGAAGCACTTTGGGCTCCTCTGAACTTGATAAAGTGCTGTACAAGCACAGACTCTTTATTAATCCACCTATAAAAATCTGTTCACTTGAAATCTCATGCAACTGATTATGCTATGATTTTTTTTCTTCAATGAGTACTAAAAAATAAGTTGTTTTTGTGGCAAAAATTTCATTTATGTTAGATAAATCAAAGGTTTAAAATCACCATTTATCAACAAGTTAAACAATTATTGATTTAGTATGTTACACACCCTTCACCAAATAAAAATAATGGCTGTAATAAACACAGTTATCAGATACCAGAAAATGAATAAATCAGAGGTCAGGTTTGACTTCAGGTCATGAGGAATATTGGATGCTAAAGGCGTCTCCATGACTGCAGAGCCTAGCACTCTTAAGATGGGTGAACCTTTCCAAGGCTGCATCGGATGCAGCTCTGTGCTCTTTCTAGTCCTCAAATATAGCTGACCTAGTTTTTTGATCTTCATTAATGACCTTGACACCAAAACAAAAAAGGACTGAAACAATACAGAGATTTATTTAAAGAAGTGTACAGAAGGTTTGTAGGATAAGTAAATTTGTGGGATGAAATGCAGCACTCACCTCTGCACTTGATAGACAAACATATCATCTTCACCTGTTACTGTGCTCACAAACCCCAAAATGCCTATCAGTTGAAGATCCAACTTTATGTAGATTAATATCTGTTAGTAGATATTGCAGTTTCTTTATTATCATTGCAGACAAGTTAAGCAACAGTATTACAACACTTGTATTTACTGATTTCAACAGTGTAATGGAAGAATAATGAAGTAAACAAACCTCAGACAGGTTTATTACCTCAGCCTGTCTGTATCTGCTGTTCCTTACCTTTTTAAAGGTTGTTTCCTTCTAACTTTGAAAATCGATGACGAGCTGCTTCATCATATAATCGTTTCTCTTGTCTGGTGCGATATTTAAGTCAGTAAAACATACTGATGAGCGTTTCCAACCTCCAGTTGCGCAAGACTTTGCCATGCTTTACCGGCTTTTCTGCCATAAGCAGTCATAAATGATTTATTTAGGCAGTGTCAAAAAGGTTTTCACTACTTTTTTTTTACACTGAGAGAAAATTACAAAGGATATGTCAATATAAGCTTCCTTTGTACATTTTTAAATGAGTAATTTGTGCTCTTAGCATTAGTCCCTTTTATGTTCCCTTCAAAAAATGATCCTTAGCTTAACTCTGCCAATGTTTCCAAATCCAGAATGTTTTATGACTAACTTTGAAGGCTCAAAAGGATAAAACAAACCAACTTTTTTTCGTAATGCATTCAGCTTCCTATTATCTAGAAAGTCTAACTCCAAAATAGTTTCAAAGTAGCAGCCGGAATAAACAGCAGGCATGTCTCCACAGAAACTAATACTTTTTAAATAGCATTTTAGGTCTTCTGTACTTTTTCTGATACAATCATGAAACACCTCGCTATGCTGTAAAAATATGATTTTCAAGTTTCCAACCTCAGTGAAAACATCCGCACTGAAAGGTGTTGCTATTTGTGCAGTATTTCTGCTTGGGTGTAATGTGTTCACTGACTGGAAAAAAATCTGTTCATTTTAGTTTGAGACGTACTGGTGACCTGTAAGGCCTTTCAGGCTGAGATGCATCCATACCACACCAATTTCATTCACCACCTGTTTTCTCTAGCTGTACATTTTTATATTTTTAAGGTATTTTTTTGTGAAAGTTTTCATTGTTTCTGCTGGTCAAAATGTGACTTTTAGACCCCTATTGTAACATTTTCTCCCTGTTCAAAGGTTCAAAGCAAAGCTAACTGGCATAGTTTCTCTTTGGTCGCCTGACTCACAATTGGCTCTCAGCTTGGGTTGCTTGCAACAAATTCTTCTTTGAACTCCTTTGACATTCTTTTTGACCTGTAACTGTTTGATTCTACCATCAAACGCTTATGGAAAAACCAGTAACAGAAACTTCATTCAGCCCAGAGAGTCAAGTTAGCTTGACCGCTTTTCAAGTGGGCAGCTTTTTTTTTTTGACTGTCAAAGACACATCGCTGACATATTTTATTTTGTTTGTGTTTAATTAAAGGGGAGCATTCTCTGTGGTCAGGAGGTGCGTGAAGATCTCATCTGGACAGGAGTATGCTGCTAAAATCATCAACACCAAGAAGCTTTCTGCCAGAGGTAAGAAAAACAAACATTTATGTAAGAAAAATAAATAAGGATGCACTTTGCATGAATACCAGAAACACTCTCTGCTTGTCACTCCGTGAAGTGTTAATAGACTCTGAATGATGCTGCCTCTCAGAGTGGGCTTGAGGTTAGAGTGGGACCACATGAGTGTGTGCACGGGTATTGTTAATGTCAATGAGAGACAGATAGACAATCAGACATGTAGGCAGTGAGGAAAACATCTACCTTGAGTTTGAATGTTGGTAGTTTTTTTTTTCCTGGTTTGCAGACGGAAACAACGAATATGTCATCCTTTATTTGCTCATTTGCCCTTTTGGTGCATTGGTTTCTTTCCTATTTGTGTTATTCTTATTTGTCCCTTAGTTTCTATGCAAAATTTAGTCACACACAACCTCGGATGTGTGTATGTGTTCTGTATTGATTCAGGGCTCTAGCTGATCTTGTCCTCCCAGGGGCAGATCTCTTGCGAAGCCGACCCAGTTCTTTCACATCCGTCATTGTAATTGTAGCCGCTGGCCTGGTTGCCTCAAGCTTGGGACACACACACACACACACACACACACACACACACACACACACACGCACACGCACGCACCCATATTCTTACTCAAGCTCATAAAGACACACTCTCAAACATGTGCATGCACAAGCACAGCCTATTTGTGAATACTAACCAGTGGAGTGTTGTGCCTCTAAGGTTTCTTTTCTACTGTCAGAGTCCACTTATGCCAACACTTGGTTTTTTGTGCAAAACAGGGACTGGTACCAGAGCACTCAGACAACTAAGACTCTTTCCTTGCTAGCTTTTTCCTCAGGTGGTATGAGGAAGAAGCCGACCACTTTGTAGCCAAAGTGTGGTCAAAATGTTTGACCACACTTTGGGCCAGATCTTGAATGAGTCTGAGTGAAGAGCACCAAATTACATGAGCAAACAACAAATTGCACGCTCAGTATGTGAGTGTGTTGCACGCAGTTAACAAAAATGGCACATGCAAAAGTGGTGCAGGTGCCCCCATTTAAATGAGGATTTTGCGTGAACTTGGCTGTTGTCATTGAGAGTGACTGAGAGCTGAGAGGTCAGAAAAGAAAGATGAAGCTGAAAGCCATCGGCTTGGAATGATGATGATAATAATGGGTTAATAACCAGAGATTTCTCTTTTGCACTTAACCCCAGGATTTCCACATATTTTTGAAGAATGCAAAATTGAGGATGGTGAATCATTTGTGGTTTATATCTTTATCCGTGTTCTATTTTCACCCACAGTCTAGAAAAATTCATTTTTCTTTTCGATTAGATAGCAATTTCAGTCCAAAGATGAGTTTTACACCCAGTTTCATTGTCTGGAGTAATCTGAAACAGGAATACAAATATGTCCCCCATTAGCTCATAAATTTATGCTTAGATGCATCTGAGATTATAAACAAAGTTTGAGTTATTGTTTTCTAACATAATGAGATTGAAGTCTCAATTAGAACAATCAGTGACTGAGAATCTTATTGGCCTGACGAGATAATGAAACGTGTGACAGGAAAAACAAGCATAAGATTTAATTTTCTCAATATTGAGACAATGACATCCTAAGAACAGGTGGAAATAAAATGTAATAAAAAAGATACACATGTTCTTTTGTCCATGATAGTGTCAGCCTCAGTGATAATTTGCATTAATTCTGTTGCTGCAAAGCAAATTACTCCCTAGGGATAATAATTTATCTCTACATCAAAGCTCAAGGCAATTGTGCCTCATGGTTATATTACATAGTATTATGACAGTCAGCCTGACATTTTATGTCATGATAATTGGAAATATTAAATTGTTATTAAAACTCATGCTGGAGTTATTAAGATGAGATGCTGAAACTTTATACTTAACAAAAAACTTAAGCTTACGTTATCTTCAGATTATAAATGAAAGCATTTTCGCAACAAAACGAGCTCAAGATCCTGTTACCTTTAAATCACGGTACAAGACTTCAAATCTGAATCATTAAATAAAATATAGAGATTTTGAATCATGAAAACAGACACTCTAACACATGAGCGCTTAGACGAGACTGCTTTTTATCCAGGTACAAATGCTGAGCTCTAAATCAAAGTCCATTACATTATGTATCGACAGAAATTAAATAAGTTCTGTTTTTACTTCTTTGTTTGTGCCAATTCTCATAATATTTTTTTTGCCATTGCCATGGTACAATATTTATCATACTTCTGGGGTGATGTTAATTTTGGCATTTCAGAAGTAAGAGTAACTGTTACCTTCAGTTATTATCAAAAGCAATTTTAAAGAAATTTTACTTCGCATCATATCCCTTTCTGATGTCTTGAAATTGGCCTGTCTCTGTTGCACACTCGAACAATAGTGACGTCGAGACAGGAGGTGGTTGTAGATTTTCTTTACTTTCCTTTTTCTGAAAATACAAAAGATTCATAAATCCGACATGCATCACACTATGTTCTACTGAGCTTACGTTCTTCGACACAAAACCTTAGCTTAGCTGTCTCAACAGCAACATACAATTTGTCTTATGAAACTTTACAACTTCGTGTCACAAACATACAATGTATGTTGGTAACTTTTCACTACTTCAGCTTACCTGAAAATACAAAATGACATTCATAAATTCGACATGCATCACACTATGACTGCCATGTTCTACTGAGCTTACATTCTTCAACACAGAAAGTTAGGACCCAAAGCTGCCCTAAGCGCCTGTTAAAAACCGAGCCCTTTCTAGACTCATTTCACTCTCAGCCAGAATAGTTACCAACATTTATTTGAATATTCAGCTTAACAAGGGCAATGAAACACAGTGCTTTTTAATGACAAAACAAAATATTCATAAGAAAGATAATAGAATTATCTTTTAATGGAAGGGGTGGAGGTTTCTTGATCTAAAGTCCCCCACATCTCTTTTATTACCTCCTTTTCTGGCACTCCCACTGACATCCCAACACTGTTTATCCAGTCCATCCATTGACGCATTTTACAACTGTTCTTAGGAGCGTTGTAGTTTGAATGATAAGCTTAACAGATGCACAGTTCCTCCCGGTGTTTGCTAATTGCTTGCTTCTGCCACTAGTCTGGTGGAGCTGTATGGGAGAGAAGCAGGGGAGGGATGCTGAGAGGCGGAGGCTCAGTTGGAGACTGAAGCTCCAAGGAGGAGGCTTGGGTAAATATGCATCGAATAGCTGCCATGGGAGATTCAAGGCTTTTTCAAACATGTATTAATGAGTCAAAGCAGCTCTCCAGGTATACGTTTGAGGAGGAAATAACAGTATTACTTGGCATAAAGTGCAAACAAAAAAAAAATCAATGTTGCGGAATACTCCTCCCTATAAAGCTATCATCAGTTCATCAGTTCTATCCACATAAAAAGGATTTTATTATCTTAGGAAAATACAGTGCAATGTTCTGGTGCGTGATGGGCCATTACAAATAAATTTGGACCAGGATCTTTGACTGTCTTTCAATTTTTTTTTTAATTGTTAGCAGGAGGTCCTTGTATAACTACAAGCTTTTTCTGTAAAATACATTGGCATGCTGATGAATGAATGACTAATTTGTCTCTTGATGGCTTACTGGCATTTAAGTCATGCATTCCCCAAGCTGCCTTGACATGCCAGCGGCACCACATGCTCTGGAAGTTTTGTTTACAACCTATCTCTTTTCTGCATTCTGTTGATGTATTAGATAGTTACGTGTAGAGCCGTTAACACCTTTTTACTGGACAGCTTCAGGACGTTGTTCCTTAATTCCAATCCTCAGGGTCTGGGGCCCTGCATATTTTAGATGTGTCTCTATTTCAGAACACTTGATTCAAATTATTCCATGACCTCCTCTGCATGCCATCAAGTTCTGCAGAAGCTTGTACATTATCCATCTATTCAGGTCCGGTGTGTGGCAGAAGAAAATCACATAAAACATGCAAGGAAATGGTCTCTGGAGACCAGAATTGAGAAAACTTGCTCTTGGTGATGCCAAAAACAAGAGAAACAAACTCTAAGGAGTTGTTTCATTCTTGCTCTTTGCCATTAATGTTCACACATGGAGTGCACTCCTTAGGAAAACCACAATAACTTGAGGCTTCAACAGGATTTTGGTTTGTTTTGCAGCAGCGTTCTTTCTCATTTTTTAAATCTATAAATTATTGCATGTTGCTACCAATAGAGAGCAATCTTAGGAATATGTGAATTGAACACACCGAGACAATAAATTTCATTGTAAACTTGGTTCATTTACAATGTAAAAGTGTCAAAAGCATTGCTGTACATTCAGTAGTATAGGTCTGCTGAAAAAAAAATGACAAAACGTAAAATATTGGTATTGTGGTGAAATTTTGCTGATTCTCTAATTTTGGTATTTCACTCTTTCTTCTAATATTTGTATTTTTGTCATTCTATTTTTATTTTTTTGATGAATGGTAGACTTGTGGTTTTGTCAGTGCAATAGAATGATTTTAAAGTTGTTATCTTTTTGAATGGCTGTATATAAGCCAGGTGTAAGGTGAATTTTTACAACTCTTGCTTTGCATTTTATTGCTAACTATGGAAACGTGCTTGTACTTGTTCAGTCAAAAACATAGGGACTTTAAAGGTCTTTTAACTATTTAATAAAAAATAAATAACTGGAATAATTTAAATATTTACGTGAACTGAATTCTCACTTTGATTGGCATGCCATTGCAATACTGGGTTGGGTTGTTTTTGTTGCCTTCAGTACTGCCTCTTCATTGCATAGATGTGTCTGAAACACTTCTCGGCTGCTTTAATTCTTTTTAAATTATAGCATGTTGTCAGCTGCACATTCTTCGATAAAAATCTCCTGTTCCAGTCCATCCCAAAGGTGCTCTAGGAGATTCAGAGCTGGTGACTGTAGAGACCAGTGGCGTACAGAGAACTCGCTGTTGTCATTAGAGATGATTTGAGCTGTGTTGCATTGTGCATTATCCTGCTGGAAGGATATGAAGAGGGGTACACTGTAATCCCAGAGGGATGGAGATGGCCAGAAACAACCCTCAGAAGTAAATATCCCTCATAGCGTCAGACCACCAGCAGAAATTTGAATTTATGCTTCCATGTTGTTTATACAAAAAAGGTACAGACCACTTATACTGTCCCTTTTGCTGATTTGACAAATGAAACACTGTATAGTGCTGAGTAATAAAACAGCTTCAATTACTTATCAAAAAACAGAAAATATCAAAAATAATAATAAAGGTAGGCTTTAAAGTTTGGTAGGATGGATGGTGCTTGTGGCTTAACGAGTGGTATGTGGGGCCTCCATTAGTTCAGGATTTTTGCAAATTGGAGAAGAGATTGAAACCAATAGTTTGAACTTTTTTGCATTATGTTCTGGTTGTGCTCTGTTAATATTCTATAAACACATTATCTTCTTTATTTTTCATTTTTAAGGTTGTTTCCTTTTCTAGTGGCTTTTATTTGATAGTGGTGAGACAGGAAAGCTGGTTTTGCGAGAAGGGGCAGACACGTGGTTCAAAGGTCAACAGGCCGAGACTGGAACCTGTAATGACTGAGTATATCGGTCACCATCGCCATGCCCTAGTAAACACACGCTATCTTAAAAAAACTATGCTTTTTTTTATTTGATGTAGTTTATAATTGTTAAAACTCTTCAATACATAAAACTATGCTTTGATATAGTTTTCTGTCCATACCAGCAGAAAACTTCTTTGTCACTTTTGTATTCTTCGTGTTGCATTTTTCCTCTCTTCCATTATGTCTTCTCTCTTACTGCTCTGCTGTCCTGTTTTTTGTGTGAAGACTCCTCTTGCTATTTGTCTGTTCTACCCGTGTTGACCCTCGCTTGCTCAGTCGGTAACGGACACCTCGGCAGACGGATCGGTGTCTCACCACTTGCATGGACAGATTTTCCAAAAATACTGTGAAGAATAATCTCACTCCTTGTGCATGTGGGTCTGCCTCTAAAAACACACACTGTCTGCTGTCTGCTGAGGGTGTGCGTGTGTGTGTGTGGTGTTGTGTGTGTGTGTGTGTGTGTGTGTGTGTGTGTGTGTGTGTGTGTGTGTGTGTATATTTCAAGGTTTACATACAGGACATGCTGGCGTGTCAAATACAGTCTTAGCCGCTTTACATGATAAGCTTCAGAACTGCAATTCTGATTCCCGTCTCTTTGGCAAGATCATAAGCCATTGCCCCAACCCCCCCATCACCAACCCATATGCAGTTGCAGGCATGTGTATCAGTATCTGGAATTGACAGAGGTTTAAGATAGGACTGATGGCTGGAATGTGGGCAGATCAAAGCTCTGTGTGCATTTCCTGTCGTGTGGGCACGTATGTGCGGTGGTCCTGCTGGGGCCGGTCACTCTCTTGCAGTCTACAATCCCGATGGTGCAGCATTTCATTAGGAGCAGTAGATGAGTCAGAGAACAAGAGGGGGCAAGAGAATATGGCAAGAGGGGAAGAAAATGATAGGAAGCAGTGAAAAAAGGGAGATAATAAGAGAAAAGATGGCAAGTCAGTACTTGAGTTTTTGTGTTCGTGCATTGAGACGCTCTCCCACAGCAGTTGATTTGTACTCTCCCTTCATGCTTGTGTCAGTGTCCTGTCACTGCTTCTCTGCTTGCCATCTCTTGTCACTTTATATTTGCTGGTGGTGCGCTGTGCATGTGTGGGTGTGTGCTGCCATGCTGTCGCTTGTGCATGCCTGTAAACCCTCATCTGTTTTTAAGTGTCTTGAATATATAAATGACAAAGCTTGCTCATTTCAATTTATAGTTATTGCATTGCACGACAACAGAAATGAGGCATAGCCTTGTTTGTTTGGACACAGCATTTGAGAAATCCCTGGATTTTATTAAAACAAAATTATTTTTGAATTTGCCTTAAATGTTCATCCTTTTCATATTTCTTTTCAAACCAACCCTCAGTCAGAATAGACTTTTGGTAGCAACAGATTTTGTTTGTTTTTTCTCCTCATTTTCATTTTTTCAATTTGTATTAAGTCACTGTTGGTTTGATTCACCTTGCTTTGTTGAGAGGTAAAATGAGAGATTGCAGACATGACGATATGAACGTTGGGGATGGAACGAGATGGAGATTGGAGAAACAGGAGGGAAGGGGAATCACATGACTCACTGGGTACTTGAAGGCTAAAAATAAATGCTGGTCGTGCTCTCATGCTGTCTGTCTCTATCTGACACACACATGTGCGTGCACACGGCTTTGAAAGTATTCCATCTTTTGAACGATGCCACGGTTTTTGGTTTCAGTTAAAGGCTTTCATTGGGAAATGCACCTCTGCACAATCTGTAAATCTGTGTAAAATATACAATATGTCAGTTACCAGTGAATTGTATCCAATGTATTTTGTGTGTAATTTGTTGACAGTTTATCACTTCAATTGCTTCTCATCGTGGAAACATTTACTGTCATACAAAATATCAAACATTTAATTGAGATCAGATGGAGTTTTTTGGACGGAAGAATTCATGTTTAAAATTTGGATATGGATATTTGCTGTTTATACTTTTCCTATTGCCAGCTTGAGACACTGAGGTACATACTAATGATAAAATAATAACAGTAGTCATGTGCTGCTATGAGATTCTCACTTTATACTTTTGCATAAATCATGGCCTCTCTGTACTATGATATAAATATGTAAAAATTATACTACATCATCCAATTGCTTTTATTTAGGGATTGTATTTCAACATGTTAATTTTGATTTATTAATTACAATGCAATTAGTAATATATATATTTTTTTACATACAACGATCTCAAATCGGAAACTATTTGCGTTTTTCTTGTACATCTGTAAATCTAATGCATAAGCAATTTGGTATCCACCTTAGTCCTGGTGGTGTTGCTTTAAAACCGTTTTTTGATATTGAGTAAGACATCGATTGAATTGTCTTGGTTACAGATTCATTTTGCATCATTTGTTGCTGTGGCTGAAGATTATCTTGTGGTAGGAAAACCAAATCTATTGTTATTAATCAACATAAATTACAAACCTAAATCTAAAGTCTTATTGAGAGCCCATTCTGGTAGATTTTAGGGGACAGACTCAGCCGGAGAATTAAGCCTGACTTCAAAGGATAATTTCATCTTTAGTAAAATAGAGTCCAGTAACTATAAGCTAGAAATGAAAATTGCAGCTGTTGCATTTAAAATTGCCTTTCAGTGACTCACTCTGGAAGGAAAGGACCTACAGCATGACAAATAAGCCTAATAGACTTCAAGAACAGCTTTCTTAATTATACACCATGTGCTCCCAATGTCTCTTTGTATGCTGTTTGTCCTCCCTCTAGTTTTTCTCCTTGTCTGGCCCCATGGCAATTAATCTGTTCTTGAAGTGCTGCTGTATGTGGATTTTATAAAAGACCTCAACAAAAATAAACTATTCTGTTATTCTGCCACTGTGTGATGTTCCTACAGTGCTATTAATAAAATACAGTAATTATTCTAATGGGGTGATCATTTAAAAGATAATTTTCGTCTTGGCATAAAATTCTCAAGGCATGATAACCTCTGATAAAAAAAATACCATGTTGCCATGTTTTGACACACTTGTAGACCCCCTCGTCCCTTTTATTAAAAAACGGATTAACGGAGTTGACTGCTTTTTATTTAAGCCAGAAAAAGATTTTTTTATAATAATACAGAACTAACAACTGCTAAATTTAGTGGTAGTAGAATATTATACCTTTTTGTTGTAATGTTTGTTACAGCTTTCAGTTGGGTGAGTTGCTCAGGTAGCCAGTGAAGATCATTCTGCCTTTAAGAATATCTTCTCTGGAATTAGGCTACAACAAAACATAGAGCTTGTGAATAATAATGATTCTGCCACAGGATCTGCTGATTGGTCCATTATTGCTTCTATTCTGTAAAAATGCTTAACACTTATTTTTGTTTATTTTTTGAGGACGATGCAAACTTTTTCTGCAGCAGGTAAAATCTGAAGCAGCTTTTTGGGTACAGTGGAAATATAAACAAATAATCTATTATCTTTAGGAAAAGTAAACTGATAAATGAAAACTTCACATCTGGTAGCATCTCTAAAAAAGACATCAAGCTGACAAAATTTGGTATTTAAATGGGATTTAGTTTAAATAATCAGTACTCAGAACTGGAATAATGGCAGAATGACAAGAGCACTTTTAAATAATTTTCATTCTGACCCAAAATAAGATTGAAACTAATATGAACTAACATGAAAAATTTAGAAAAGCACATCTTGAATAAACTTATGAAAAAAATTATATATTTTTTAAAATGTCAACAAGCATCTGTTACATGTACTAAGCTGTGAAGTTCTGTAAAGATAACATAAAAAATCTCCAGTACTTTGAAAATATTTTAGAAATCATTTTAAAAATTACAATTATAATACAAGTTTATATGTTTCTTCTTTGAAATTGCACTTTGGATAAATGGTTTATTTTAATTATCATTGTGGTTTGACTTGAACCTTGACCTTGACATTTATCCTTTCAGTTTCCCCTTGTTTAATTTCTTTTGTCCTTTTTGTAACATTAAAAGACAATATTCTCAAAGTGAACCTGTAATACTGTGATGATTGTATTATTACCTCCGTGCTGCAGATGCTCCTCACCTGCAGCACACAACAGTAAGCTCAATCCTGGGCTCATGAATATTAACAAGGCACAGTTTGGCCTGATTTATGCATGCAAATCTCTGTGTTTAATTACAGAAGTGTTTGCTTGCCTACTTGTTTTTCTTGGTCATTTTGTCGGGATGTCTTCAAACTATCCTCTTCAGATTAAAATTATTTCACACATTTGACGGTGTCTGCTTTAAACTTGAACACGATAAAACATACCCATGATGCACTCTCAGGCATACTCTTTTAGTGGTTTTATCTTTGACACCAGCTGCTTTTGTTTCTCCTTTGTGGGGGGGAGCTTGGGAGTTATTGGTTTCATAACTCTTCCTCTGTTGGTAACCAGCCGAGGGTGACGGTGTCTCTGCTTTTTGAATGGTTTTATTAGGCCCCTGTGTTCTGTAAGCTGAGGAATATAACCATGTGGAGGAAGATTGCTCTGCTGCTGCCCTCTAAGGGTGTTACATTTGCCTTACTTAATCTTTTTAATTAAAACTCTTAATTAATTCAGAGGACAGCATTTCTGTTAACCTGCTGTGCTACACGTGGCTGGAATTTGCCTTAGTGCAGCAGTTAAGACTGAGGATATGATTTATTGTTTGTTATTTAAAAGTGTACTTTGACTGAGGCCAGCCCAGAGAGTGTTTATAACCTCTTCGAAAGGTCACACCAAGAAAGCATCAAAAGTAAACTCATGTACATCACCAATCCAAAGTAGTATCAAAAACTGTCAAATCTTGGAATTTAACCTGGAACTGTTTGGTATCCATCGTAGTCCTGGTGGTGCTTCTCTAAAAACTGGCTGCCTTTTTGATTATGATAGCAGAAAATCAGTCAAGTGACTTAAAAAAGTTGGATTAATTGTTGGACTGTTTGCAGTTATGCCTAAATGGCAGATGATTAGCTTGTGACTTCAGTGGCTGTGTGTTAAACATGCAACCAAAGTAAAATGGGACTGTTTTTGTGATCTATAGTTTAGTTTCCTTACTTTATGGACAGATGAGGAGCTCACTGTAATTTTCAAGAATCCCATACCTGTCAGGTTTCCCATTTTAACTGGGAAACAACCGTATTTTACCCATCTGCCCCGGGGTGCTCCTGCATCAATATTAATTTCCAGTATGAGATCCAGCACTCCCACTGTAATGAGTGGTTAACCACTCGTTACAATAGTTACTTTAATAGTCTTCCCTCTCAACCATTGCTGGCCAGTGTGCCCATTCTCATCGTGATATAACAGTATCTGCTACACTTACCTTATGAAAACTCTATCTTATTCATTTTCTAAAGAATGTGTCACTGATCTGCTCCGCTCTTTTTTATGTTTTTATTTTTCCATTCACTTTTTATGTTTAAGCCCTCTCTTTCTGTTCCCTAATTTAGCGTTGTTGGATATGTAGGATGTGAAATCGAACTCTTCAGTATAATACACTCCAACAGTTACACATGTGAGCCTTCAGGAAACTAAAAGAGGAAGAGGCCGGTGGTTGGGTCTTCATGGTAAATTCCCAAATTTTCTCATGGTGCCTATGATGGTGCAATTATTGTTTTGAGGGGGGGAGGAGGTGTCCGTTTTGAAACACTGTCATTGCAACACTTTGGAGTTAGTTAGTGAACTCCCAAGACTTTATTTGGAGATTTGTATGGATATTTTTTTATATGGAAAGAAAGTAAGATAATGAACAAATTTGCTTGGTCTAATACTTCAGAAAAATTAAGAATTTCAAACTAACCTAAGTTAAATTTCTTGGATGGTGGGAGGAAGTGGGACCTTCCCAGGACCTTCTTGTGCCAGATAACTGATAATATGTCGACAACTGTGCCATCATGTGGAAAAAAGGGAAAGAACTCAACGCAGTTCTTTATTTTAGATGTTTTTAAAATAAAACTTATTTTAGATGTCCACTTATTTTAGATGTTTTTTTTATACTTTCACATTAAATAAGATGAGGAAGAATTTCACAGATAAGTTGTGAAACGTGGAACATTGCATTAACATGACTGAACAGATTAAAAATGCAAACGCCTCTGCTCTTTCAGAACAAACAAAGGGAAAAGCTGCAGGTTCAAAGAAATGATCCCAGGGTATACAGAGGAAAATTAATCATTATGAACACTTTCACTTTGTCCATTATAGAGACAAAAAGGTTACTTTATGTTAGTGAAAGTTTAGAGGATGATTTTTTTTTAACTTTGTATAATCTTGGAAAAAAGTATTAGCCTGCTTTGCAGCAACAATTACATTCATGAGGCTTGCTGTATTACCACCCTGTAACTTAGGAAGGGTTTAAATAAGAATAGAAAGCTCCTCGATTTTCAAGGTTTTAAAGATGTTTATTAATGCTGAGTCAGAAGTGTTGGTTCCTAGACTACCTGTGAGAAACTTCATAGCTCAGGTATCGAAGGTAATGACTCTGGCTAGTCAGAACAGATCAGACTGAACGGACACTGCACATGTCATGACATGAACTTGCTGTTCTCATTCTTGCAATAATTAATAAAGTGCAGTTTGAGTGAAAATCATCGATCGCTGTTTGGGAACTAACAGTGACAGTTCATCAGGGGAAACTCCTTTTTTTTAAAAAATATTTTTTCCATTATCACTTTCCTTACTTCCCTCTTTAAAATTTGGTTACTACTTCCCTTTACTGGCTGCCATAAGCATTGTGGCCTTCGCCTCCACATCATCATGATCGACTAAATGAGTTGATAGAAAAGAGCCTACTTCATGATGTTGATTAGTATTTCAAAGTTTTGCTTTGGAGTCCTCAAATATTTGTGGTGACTCCTTTTCAATTCTCTTAGTAAATAATTCACTGTAAGGGTCACATTTTCTTAATATATTTTAAAAAATATATTTCTTAAAAACAAAACAAAAAAAAGATTCCCGAGAACAAGATGATACAATTGTCTGCAGAGGATTGTAGTGAGTGTAAAACAAAACTCTCCAAAAATATTACATTACATGATATGGCCACTACCATCTGACACAGTAGGTATGTTGTTTTTAGTTTTTTTTATGATGTCGCATGCAGTTCAAAAAGCTTAGTTTTAGTCTCATTTGGCCAGAGCATTTTCTTCCAAATGGTTGCTGTTTCCCCACATAGCTTGTGGAAAACTGACAGGATTTCTTAAAACTTTCTATCAATGACTGTTTTATTATTGACTCCACATAGGGTGACTATTGAAGTACATGGCTGAAATGTCTTATGTCAATTGAATTTTCCATCTGAGCTTTGGATCTTTGCCACTCTTCAGCGTTACCATAGGCTTCTTGGGTTTAGAAGTAAAATAAAATGCAGTAAAGTACATTAGAGTTTACAGTTGCAACATAAAAAAATGTTAAAAAAGATAAAAAAGTTAAACAAAGGTTTTATACTTTTGCAAGTCACTGGAATTATAAAGCCAGCTGTCGATTTTAACAAACGTAAGCAAAGTGCCTCTCAAAGCCTCTGCTGCACTGAGGATCAAGCTTGCACATTTGCACTGACACCTAAATATTTTAAAGCTTTTTTGTCATTGACTTACAACACATTATCAAGTTTAGGCAGTTTCAGGGTCAAGCAGATTTCAGACTTGCTTACAGTAGCAATGTTTATATTAAAGGGGATTTACTAGAGTAAAATATAAAAGAAAATGTTGGGTCAAGCAAAAATCTTCACATGTATTCATACACTCTAATACAAGTTACCCAATTCTTCTTTGTTTTTTTTTTTAATAAGGACCTTCTCAATGAAAAGGCTAGTTGCATAGAAAAAACAGCTTTCACAACAGACCGGATGGACAGAGTAGCACTTCTTTCTCACATAGCAACTTCTTAAGCCTTCAGAATTGAGCTGAACATTTTTTTTTGCATTATTTGTGACAGCTTGAGTTATTTATCTTATTTCAAAAACAGATGAATTAAAATTAAACGCTTGTATGATAATGACACCTATAAAACTATTTTTCTGCCCGACGTTCTTTAGAGTTTTATAGTTGCACGAAAACTCTCGGGATGTCTGCCATTTGCATGCAAGGCTGGTTCCACTGCAGAGGAGAACGAGAGGCCTGACGCTCTGATTGGTGCAGGAGTTGCTAGACAACAGATGTCCAGCCAGCTAGGAGGTGTACTACCTGTGGAGAAAAGAGAGAGAGAAGGGAAAGCAGAGTGAAAGTAAAGGTTGAAAATGCTGAGGAGGAGGAGTGTGGCTTTCATGTGACAGGCATTTGCAGTGTGCAGTTTGTCGGTGAGCACAGTAGCAAATGCAGCGTGTGTTCATGCTGCAAGTTAGAGAAATCCTCCCCCCTACCGAAATGCTTGATAAATCCTCAGTGTGTGGAATGTGTTTTCCACAAAGTGCCTCAGACCAACAAATAACAGTTTTTGATAAAAATATAGGTAATTTGTTTTATATTCTTACAACCAAAGGCAGCTTAAAATCATTACAGCACACAAAAATAACCAAAGGCACAAATCTTCGTGTAACAGAGAAAATAACTGTCACTCATGTAAGAAAACCAGAAGTTGGGGTCGATCCAGCTGATCTGATCTTTGGAAATTTACAGGTGAAAATAGGCTTGAGACAGATAGAATAGGAGAGATGCTAAATAAGTACTTTTCAGTAACATAGTGAGACTGAGAGAGCGATTAGTGACCTTGCTCTGAGGGTCATGTTAATAAAACACCGTCCACTGAGCTGTCCTTGTTTCAGGCTCTGTACTCTTCTGTTTTTGTCTACATTTGGCAATACAATGAAATATTATTTAAATGGACATGTCCTCACAGGCAATATGGAAAATCTGCAGCGCCACAAAGTAGCTGTATTAGGCTTTGTGTGCTGGAGTGAGGTGCTTCTTTTCACAAGGTGATTTTTCTAAGGCATTATGTAATTTAGGATATTTAAGTGAGGTTGTGTTAAAAGCAGTGAAAGAAGTTAGAATTGTTTTCTTAGGTATAAGTCCAAATTAGTTTGTTCTGGAACATAAAGGTAATAGCTAGTCCAAAAGGAGACTAGAAAATGGTGGATTTTTACCTTCATGAAAACCCCCCTCAAAATTCTAGAATGTCCTAGTAGTTTATGCAAACTCTGTTTTATGAGCCTCATCATGTTTGCATTTGTTTCATTAGCACCGAAGCCATTGGTTGTTTACACAGTAAATGGAGTGTTAGACTGAACCCTAAACTTGTAGAGCCAACATCAAGAAAGCAAAATTGGTAATGTGTCCATTTTTCATGTAACCACCATGGTCTGAAGCAACAGTTTTTAGGTTGATTGGGTTAACATTGTTTTGTGGTTTATATGTTTTTAAATAGAGATGAAAAAAATATTTCTAAAATGATGTTTTTGTGATTTGGTGCTTTTTCTGTGTGTCACAACACAATTGTTCACTTATGGTAAGGAATGTAAAAACAAACCACTATCTCCTCTTCTGCTTCAGATTTGAATGTGTTGACAAAAGAACAGAAAAAAATAAGCTCCTACTTGTCTTACGTATTGGGAGTATGGATGTATTCACCTGCTGCTATATTTTTCATTCTTTGGTTTTTCTTTCCTGGGGGAAAGTTGAAATGGGTCACTTCTAAAACCGTAACATGTTACTCATTATGACAACTGCTGTTCTGACTCACAGTCCTGTCAGTAGACCGGGGTATTCTCTGACAGACACATTTGTGTGTCACCCTATGTTCATAAAGTCATATGAAATCAGTGTAATCACCCTGCAGAGAGACGTGAGAGCCTGCTTGGGTTGCCATATCTTGTTTGGGGCTATGCTGCACCCAGGCAGCCACGCAGTCACCTCTGTACTTTTTAGTGTTTTCCTCTTGGCATGGCATAATGTGTTAACTTTTCAAAAGTTTTCTTTGACACAAAATATAATGTTTACTGTTTAGGACTAATGTCTTATTTTGGAAAATAATTTTCACTAATTACTCTTGTAGGAAATTAATGAGAAATGTGCAGTCTGCAAAACTAGTGGTGCTGTGTGAAAATGGTTTGTGGGTTGGAATAAAGGCTGACTAGGATGGATAGAATGTTGCATGGATACCCAAATGCAAATTACTGGGGTAGTAATAATTTTACTAGATGCACATAATTTCTATTCTATTCTAATCTTTAATATATAAATAAATAATTGAAAAACTTCCATTATATTTTCATCTTATCAGTGCTATATTTGCTTTTTTCTCTCTTCATCTTCACCCTTGTTGTCTCCAGTGTTTAATTACTAAACAGCTCCAGTGTAAAGTTTTGGATGACGCATTGGGCCATATGGAGTCAAACACTTTAGTAAGCACATCTGGTCAAGTATTGCGGATATCGGAACTCTATATACTTTCACATCTAGTGACGACTTGCTGAAGTTCAAATTTCACATCAGTATGAGGGAAGAAAGGGAAGTTATTGCATATTACTGCATGGCTGTTAGTTTCAGTGTGGATAAAATGTCTTGTTAATGAGGGAGATCCAAGGAGAATGGTCAGAATTGTATTTGATCATTGAGGTGATGCTAACTCAAATAGCCACCTCTTATGTTGAGTACAATTTCTGAATGTACACTTTTAACTTCAGCAGTCAACTGAGATACAGCAGCAGCAGAAAACCACACTAGGTGCTACCAACATCAGCCAAGAACAGGAAACTTGGGAGGCCTCAGTTCAATGCAGGAGGAATGTGGAAGACAGCTCTGAAGGCCAATTCAGACAAATTGATCCCATCAAGTGTGGGAAATACCAAGATGATGATTTGTCTCTGCAATGATCTGACTGACAGGGTTCAGAAAATCAGCAACAAGCGACTATGAATACTGATTTCCAAATGGCGTCACAATACAGTTGTATTCAACAAATTTGAAAAGTGAATTTATTTCAGAAACTCTATTCACTCAGTGACACACATTATATAGATTCATGTTTACAAGCCTTTATTCCTGTAAGTATAATGTAAGTATAATGCACTTCTGCTTGCAGCTAATGGAAATAAAACGGTTAAGATTAGACTATTATAACAGACTAATAAAAAACAGAAAACAAAAATGTGGGAAAATTAAAAAAAATCATAAATGAATCAAGTAAAACCAGAAAATCAACAATTCTTTCTTTTGCTGGTAAAACAACGTATTTATCATTTAATTGTTTAGTTTTATTGCAAATACAGATATAACACTAGTCTTTAAGCATACTGGCCATCAGTCTGCAGCAACATGTGTGGGAGGGGCAACGCTGGATCACCTTATGCTCCACAAAGCAGGAGAAAAACTCTAACACACTTTCTCTAAGAAAACCTTCATACCAGTAACCAAGTCTATTTCCAAATTTATCAAACATTCAACATTTAGATTGTGATCTTTTTGTGTATTTGTGTCCTGTTAGTGTTCTTGCATTTGTTCATAAAGCAGATGAAAAAAGATGTATCCTGTCCATACAGACAGTCATTCAGTGCAATCAAGAGGCAAATTAATAACCAATAATATATATATTTTAAAAGAAAAAATCTGAATTTTAAAACTGAATCATCACTCGCTCTACATCAATCACCAGAACAATAAATTAATCTGAACATTTCATAATACTGATCAAAATGGAACGGTCCAGAAATGTCTTTTCATTTCCTTTGCTTAAAAACAACCTTGATACGCTTATGTTACTTGTCATTTCGAGTATATTTCCCTTTTTCTTCTCAGCTATTTGTCAACTTACACACCAGAGGTCATTTGGAGCCTACTGTGCCCCTTGGCTGTGCTGTTATGTTGCTGTGTGTGGCATGTAACCAAGCACATATCAGGTCACATTATTTCTGTCAAGCCTTTCAGTTCTGGTAAGCAAAAGAGCAAGCTGATGCAAAGCCAGCATGCGCAGACGGACTCAACATAAACACGTTGACAGTGACATTAACACTGTCCTGTGTCCTCCATCGAGGCAAACATGAGCTGGAGCCAGCTTCATGTTGGATCATTTATGCAGCCAATCATTATGGAGCATGAGAAATACTGTTAATGTCTGTGTGTTTGTGTCTCCTCTGCTTTTCTTTTAGATCATCAAAAGCTGGAGAGAGAGGCAAGGATTTGTCGTTTACTAAAGCACCCGAATATCGGTGAGTGCGAAAACACACCAGGTCTCACCCGTTTTGTCCCCAGGTCTCTTGCGATATCTGCAATGGCTGTTCATCTTCGAGCCACAGTTGCGAGACAGTTTGTTTAAAATAAAAGTAGAGAGTGAATTTGTGTGGGTGGATTGGTCTGTGTGTTTGAGTGTCTAATGATATTGTGCCTGTGCAATCTTCTAGAAAGATTTAAGGAACCTCCAGCTAAAAACCACTGACTGCTTGGATTCCTCAATCCTCACTTCACCACTGATGGAAACTGCGTCTCTCTTCTTGTTTTGTTTCTTTATTATCACATTGAGCTCAAAATTTCTGAAAATTTAGATTCATTTTATTGAGACATATGCTACTATCATAGCAGACAGTTTAAAACAGCTTAAAGCTGCAGTAGTTAGCTTATAAATGTGCATTTGTTAAAAATATGTCCTCATGGTATCATATGAGGCAGATAATCTGAGAAAAAAATTGAGCTCCTCTGCCTCCTTACCGTGGTTCTATAGCTATCTGCAAAAATACAACCAATCACAGCCAGGAGAAGGGGCTAAAGCTTGTCAGTCCAGCTCACATAGATGCTACTTACACTTTCTTCCTTCCTTCCTGCTGTACAACACCTCATGTGAGGAGATTAAGCTTGTCCAAGTTACAGCACAGTTGCAGCAAACTGACAAGCTCAAAATTGTCAGTTTGCTCAAGAGCACTCCCAAAACAGTTCTCACACCCTGTTTTGGGAGGGTGTGAGCAGCATGTATAGAAGCATGATTGACAGTTCTGAGATCCTCCTCCTGGCTTTGATTGATTATTTATGACTAGGAGCAATGATTTCTGCAGGTGGCAGTAGGAACACTGGATGGAGTTCAATTTGGGGGGATTGTCATTCTTATTTTACAGTCAGGACAATGACAATTTTAACAAATGTATAAAAAAAACTTGTTTACATAAAAGTTACCTACTGCAGCTTTAACTGAAAACTCCTAAATTTAGAAAAGCCCTTTTCCCAAACAGCTCTACATTTGATACTGGGATTGGCGCTTTTCTTTCTTTATCGCTGTTTGATTTCCTACGTGAGCTGACTCTGTTTTTGTGAAATCTCCTCCACAGTAAGACTCCATGACAGCATATCAGAAGAGGGTTTCCACTATCTGGTGTTTGATCTGTGAGTAACTCCTCCTGCCTATCTGTTCACACACCCACCAGCACAGTCCCATTTTGCACCTTTCATTGCTTGAATGAGATTAAACAATACTTCAGAGATGCTGTTAGAGATTCTGCTATTTCTAAACATCCTGAGATTAAACAAATTGGTTCCTGCCAAATGACCCAAAGGTTCTCATACAGCATAGAATCAATTTGTCAGACTTGTCTCTGCAGTAATTACAAATTTTATGTCTTTCTTTTTTACTTTAATGTTTTGATATGGTTTACTCTTTGATAACCAGGTTAAGGTTTTGGAATTTTTTTCCCATCCTGGGATATTTACTGTATATTATTATAAGCAAACATCAGACATTCTTGTTTAGGGGAGGAAATCTGAAAAGTGTTTGGAAAAAGCCATGCTTTAGAAGTAAACATACATTTACACTAATTCAAATTCCATCTGAAACAAGTAAACTCAATGCACGATTCTCTGCGGATTTGTTCTTATTGTGTTGTCTTGTGTTTTTTTTTTAACTTAAAACACACCCTTTTGGAGCTCTTTTACAAAACACACAGAGGTTGCAAAGAACAACCTTAATTCTGTCTAAGTGTTTATTGGAGAAAACCTATGCTGATTTGATACTGTTTTTCACAACAAGATGTTTTTATTGATTTATATTTGTTAAAAATAATTTTACTTGAGATGAAAGTAACTTTTTTTAGACAACTGTATAACGTATGGACTTGCATAAGTATTTGTATCCAATGTCTTAATGGGCATTTGAAAGTCCAGGATATTCAGAGGATAAAAGCTCAGAGGTTTGCCCATGTTAAGTTGAAAAATTGCAGAGATCCTCCTTTTCATTTATCTATTTCATCTCCAGATGTCAAGTTATAATACCATGTTATTAATAAACAGAAAAAGAAGCTGACC
The DNA here is from genome assembly GCA_033032245.1 of Poecilia picta. Taxonomy (NCBI): domain Eukaryota; kingdom Metazoa; phylum Chordata; class Actinopteri; order Cyprinodontiformes; family Poeciliidae; genus Poecilia; species Poecilia picta. Next base: position 13,625,379 of record CM065353.1, on the reverse strand, counting down.
TGAATATCTAAGCAGCAAATGTTTAGCTTTAATAAATACATGAAACATGATAAATCAGGCTGCAGCAGCTGGCCTTCCTTTGGTGGCTGTTTCGACCTCACACAGCAACATGACCTGCTGTTGGTAACTTTAGCAAAAAGCCAATAATTTACTTTATACATATGAGACTTTAATCAATCGGGACACTTTTAATCTCCTCTTACTACTTCTGAGAAACTGTGCTGCCTGCTCGTGTTTAACTTTAGCTGGCAAGTACTATGCGTGCCAAATAAGTACAAATAAGGGACAAGTAAACGCTCTCCGTCAGTTTGTAGCGAGAAGGACGAGATCACGACAAACTCATGTTGTCACTGTGTCCCTGCAGGGTGACAGGCGGAGAGCTGTTTGAGGACATCGTAGCCAGGGAGTACTACAGTGAAGCTGATGCCAGGTAGCACCCACGTCCCCCCAGCACACACACACACACACACACACACACACACACACACACACACACACACACACACACACACACACACACACACACACACACTCGCACACATGCTTTCCAACAGACACACTCTGCTGAGCATAGCAATCATAATGCATCTTTGTCTGCTACAGTAGAGAATATTGTGTGTGTATGAGGCCGTATTTGTGTGTTCATATATGGCCGTCTCAGAGGTATGGTACAGCTGCCTTCTCTCTGAGGCATCTTTGAGTTATTTATACAAATGATTAATGACACAAAGCCTGCAGTATTAATCATGACCAACCTAGCTTATAGAGCTAGCTCTGTGCTGGAAGATGGCCTCCCCAGAGAAATGCACAGAAAGAGTGTGCATGTGTTTTGCCTTAGCTTTCTTGCCATACAGGTCATGTGGCTTTGGCCTTATAATGTTGTTTCATAGACTGAATGTGATGTGCCAGGTCTTCTTGTCATTTGACCTGTCTTCAATCAGGTAAACTGTATGAGGAAAAAGCAGAGTTTTATGAAATTATCTTTTCACTCTCCCCTCTTTATCACTTTCTCTCTTCCTGTAATTCCCTACCTCCATCTCTCTCTGTGGTTTATCCCTCCATTCACAATTCTTTTCATTTCTCTTTCCTCAGCCACTGCATACAGCAGATCCTGGAGAGTGTCCATCACTGCCATGTTAATGGGATTGTTCACAGGGATTTGAAGGTTTGTATGACCAAAGGCATTGCTGCAAACTCAGACAATATGAAGCAAGGGACAAGATTTAGAAACTCCTGTATTTTTGATAGACAGGCATCATTTTGGGCTCTGTTTCCAATCTGTTGGTTTTTCTAAAGCTTTAAACTCGCTGCTATTGTTTTAGCCAATTGCTGTGTCTCTTTAAAGGCACGACCTTTTAAAAGCATAATTCAGGATACTTTCTTCCCAAACCTTCCTAGCTGAGTAGGTTAGGGGTTGCACAATACGTTGCTTGTAATAAGATATTTGACAATTAAAGTTTTTTTTTTAATGGCAATGAAGTTGTGAGGTGATCAAGTCATTGAGAAATTTCATCCAGGTTGTTTCCATGCCTAAACAGGAGATGTTGGCCAGAAGTCACTTGTCCAGTAAAATCTTGTTGCCGAGGTGGAAATAATATTTTTTTAGTAGCTGGATGCTGGACTAGTCATCATTTGTTCTCTGCTTGCTATGAACAGAAAGTCAGTGACACTTTTAATATTTTGTTCACTCATCACAAGTTATGTTACCTCATCATTCACCTTTATAATCACATATTGCAAGATTTCCTAATATCATTCATCCCTTAAGCAAATCATTATTAACATATCATAACAGATGTTGGTAACAGAGCAGTGGCTGTAAAATATATATTGGATTTATCTGGTTCAATTTTAATCAGTCTAGTTTTATTTGTTTATTTTTGACTTCAGAAGATAAAAGGCAATCCAGACTAATTGAAAAATGAAAATAAGCTATTTTGTTTAGCTGAGACAGCAAACCTTGAAGCATATGGTTGTGGATTTTGCACAAAATTAGTAAAGGTTCTTACTTTGTCATAGTTTCTCTTTTGTTCTGAGTACCTAAAATACTTCCACTTATGTTGGGGACTTCCTCAAAAATGTTCAGCTAAAGACATCTTTGGTAGTCAGCCTGTCGATCCAACAGGGTAACAACTCCAGAACATCCTTTTGCACTTCAAAATAAGAGTCTCAAACAAGTGGTCTATGCCACAGATCTGATTACACATTTACTTCTTACATCTGTTACCCTGGAGAGCTTTGAGTCTTCACTTGCCAGCATTGTCTTCCCCAAAATGTGTTGTAAGAATGACCCTGCTGTGCTTAAACATTTTTAAGTTTTAGGTGGGCCAATCAACAGTCAGGGTCAATCGAGCTTACATTTGAAAGTTTGTGCTTTTCCATTTGCTACCATTGCTTCCTCTTGTTCTTTAAAGAAAAAAAATTCTGCTAATGCCAAGGTCAAAAATTGTCTTCTTGCTGAAAACTGATATTCTCTTGAGCATTGTCGTTGGATTGTTTTTTTTTTTTTAAATGATTGTTTGCAAATGTTTTGCACCGTATTGTGGGGAACAAAAGTAATCAAGGATCACATGTTTACAAGTAGGATGTGATGACAATTAGATCTAGGGGGAAAGAAAACTCAAAAGTTATTAACGCTTGTAAGATTTTAAATTTGCTGAATTTGTTGGGAAAGATGTCCTTTGCTGAAATGGTGAAGCTTACACGTGCCTCATAATATCAAGATTTTCTTCACTGTCATGTAAGTCTGTGTGTTGATGTGAGTGTCTGTGCCCGGTGAGCTGTATGTCTGCCATAAACTGCCAGCTTTGCAGGCTGTCTGTGTTTGGAGTCTGTAAATGTTAACAAATGTATTATTCATTAGAGCACACTGTCTCACTGGCCTTAGGTTAGCAAAGACCTTTCTGCTCCACTGTATGTGTGCAAGGGTGTATTTTTGAGAAAATGTGTGTGTGCACACGTGCATGTGTGTGTGTGTGTGTGTGTGTGTGTGTGTGTGTGTGTGTGCATACTGTGGGCTCATAAATCTTTGATTCTACAAAACTGTGCCAGTCTCCAACGTGTTTTGTAGATTATATATATATATATATATCTTATATATATAATATTATTATATATTATATATATATTATATATATATATATATATATATGGCTGAGTCATGTTTTTACGCCTCTTGTTACCCCACTCCTTTCCCTGTATCTCTTTCCTTGCTGTGGGCTTTGCTCCCACTCATGGATTTTATCAGTATATTTGTGGCATTATAGGAAGAACACTTGTTCTTCACCAAGCCTCTCTTTCTTAATCCATGAGGCTCAGGAGACAAGTCCATAGTCCCAGCACACAAAATGTCCGTGGTCACCTTGAGAGTCAGTCCTGTGCACGTTTTGTGTCTCTGTCATCTGTGTGACAGAAAGGGAGTTGCCTCAGACACTGATTTAAGAGCAGTTTAGTGTCACTAAGACCTAATAGCTTTGATTAGGTGTTGGTTTGGCTAATCTGATTTTAGATCTGTGTCTGTGGGCAGCATGATCCCTGAGCGTCTGACCTCTCACCTCTAACCTGTTTGACTCCGCCCCCCCCAGCCTGAGAACCTTCTGTTGGCCAGTAAGCTGAAGGGGGCGGCGGTCAAGTTGGCTGACTTTGGGCTGGCTATCGAGGTACAGGGGGACCAACAGGCATGGTTTGGTGAGTATCCATTCATCTGTTTCTCCACTTTTAGTTGAGGCATATATTGTCAATCATTTTTTTCTTTACTTTAATAGTTCACAAAACTCCCCAAGTTACTAACAAGCCAGACTCTGAAACAGGATAAGTGTTTATGTCCATGGGAAACATAACTCAGTGTCAGATAAAGATAGAGGTTTGGACATGAGACAAGGATTTGGTCTCGAGTTCATTTTATAAGTCACAAAACCAAATCTTGTGATTTGTCCTGGACTTGTGCTCCAAAGACTCAAGACTTGATCAAGACTCAAAGTCTTAGACTGGTTTCACAAACATTCTTTATCTCCTGTGATCAGAAGCAAAAGTGATGCAGCATGTAAGCCACAGACTACAGCTCTGACAAAGATATGCATATTCTACTGCAAAAGGGGGCATTTGGTTTATTACCCAGTGAAATTTGCAGAACATGAGCTAATAATTGGTGATAGTTGGCAACTGTAGCTTTGTTAAAATGAGTTTTATCAAACCGAAGTAAGCTGAGTGATAAATGCTTCCCTGTCATTCTATATCATTACAAAAAGAACTTGCACCCAATCTTATTTAATTGCTGTGAAATTAGTCTCGTTGCAAAAGTTAATTAAAACAAAAGCATTTCCTGCAATATGCATTTCTTATTCGCTCACTCTGTCATGGTACTAGATGTCTTTTAAAATGGGTTCTGGGGAAGTCTGAATTCAGAGCCTGTTGTCCCTTGTGTAAGAACAGATCCAACCTCAGTTTCCCAAGAATCCAAACCCACTTCACCAAATTAACCATGCTGCATATTCAATTCAGTGTCATCCAGCTAAAACAACACAGCAGCCAAAGTAAGCTTTCAACAGCAGATGTGTTTCATCACAGTCCTGTTCAACACAATGTGAATAAACAAATCATTCTCATGAAGCTTTCCAAAGCAAATAAGAATTATACTTAATATATCATCCCTTCTGCATCTCCCCCTCTCTATTTTTAAACTCTGCAGGTTTTGCCGGCACCCCTGGGTACTTATCCCCAGAGGTCCTGAGGAAAGACCCTTATGGGAAACCAGTTGATATGTGGGCCTGTGGTAAACAAGTTTCAGATGTTTCACTGTTACATCTTGAATACAGTTGATGATTTAGCTAAATCATTGCCAGTGGCTTTCTGTTGTAATGCAGCTCTACAACTTCATATTTTTTCCAGATGTTGTTGTAGTGTAAATTGTCTTTGTATAATTTTTTGAATCAATATTGGCTGCTATGCCTGCAGCCATCCTGTTGCCTTTTTATTTATTTATATTTATTTACAAGTGATCTCTTTTTAGGTGTGATTTTGTACATCCTCCTTGTGGGTTACCCTCCTTTTTGGGATGAAGATCAACATCGCCTCTACCAACAAATCAAGGCAGGGGCCTATGATGTGAGTGTCCACAAATATATACCTTACATGAAAATACAACGTAAACACCAAATATATATGTAGATATTACTTTGGACATACTGATGTTCTCATCATACACAATCGAGATTCAAAAAAGGTTTTTGCAAGTTAAAACATAATATTTGAGAGGTTCACACAGGTAAGATTAAAATGACTTTGCTGCAATATTCAGAACCTCAAAGCAAATAAACACTATGTTTACCAATGACAAAATTTCTTTAAAAAAATTGTCTACGTATCATGCATATGTATCATCAAAAAAAGTGCCTGATTTGTAAATTGCTTATCAAATTTATGTTCTTGCCAGTCACATGTATATCACCCATTGCCAGATTCACCATCAGACAACTCACATTTATTTTGTATTTCTGTTTTTGCTGTTAGCAAGTAATAAAACCTGAAAATATTACAGAAATGCAGCACATTAAAACTACATTGCAGTTCCTATTAAAAGTATTCTGAGAATGATGCTCTACTGGGGAAAAATCCAGATTTTTGTAAGATCAAAATGTCTTCTGATAAAATATCCACCAAATAAAATCTACTCTGTTGTTACTTTAGTCAGGGAGAGAGGTTAAAAATATCATAGTGTCTCAGAGGTTATCGTCAAGCTGCCTCCCACACTTTGCCTTTCTTTCCCAGCTTTCCGAAAGGTAACATTATCCAAGGTGAAGTGATTTGCAGGACTGATCATGTGGGCACAGCTCCACATAAGCTTTTAGTTTTACTTGCTAAATCCTGAGCCAGGCAGCAAGACGGTTCAGTTGTTAGCCCTGTTGCCTTTCAGCAAGGAGGTTCTGGGTTCAAGTAGAACCAAGGCTTTATTTTCTTTCTCTGAGCATACTGGGTTCTCTCCAGTTTCCTTCAGCTTTAACAGATGAAAAATAGCCTTTTTACTAACTCTGTTGCATTTACAGAAAGTTAATTATTGTTCACTGTCCCTATGTATACACACTTCAAATTCCTGAGATAAAAACACTCACATAAGGTCAAAGTCACAAATGAACATTACTCATAAACATACGCAACAATGGCAACATATTTCTTCTTTTGATCTACAAGTTCTGTTTTTCTTTTTTACTGGGTTAGTTTAGCAGACAGAACTTTGGAATAGGAATTGATTATACTAAACAGTTGCATGACTGCCTCTGAGCTTGTGATTGATAGTTCACAAGTGGGTGGTACTTCTCATGAACTGTGATTACAAATCTTTCCCACTCACAGGAATGACATAGTTGGTGGAATTTACTGTCATTTCTGACAGATGCTTTAAAGAAAATGAAGTGCAGTGGTCCAGAAATTACCCTTGGTTTACTCAGGAACTGACATGGATGATTTTTGGGATTTCCAACACTCAGGGAGTGTTGGAAATCCCAACTCTCACTGAGTTGTTGACTTTAGTTGTTGTAATTCTTTAGAAAAAAAGAATTACAATCTGAATATCTTATCTAAATAAGATAGAATATCTTATTTAGATCAAAGCTTTAAAATTTATTAGGCCTTGACAGTTTGGCGACTTTGAGACGACTTTGATAGTTTGCTTTTGGTGCATGTTCATTGTGGTTTTTGTATATAAACAGATCATTGTGTAAAGATTTTGCTTTATGTGATGATCGGGTTGATCATCACATAAAGCGACTTAGTCAAAGAAACAAGTTCTCCAGCTCATCTAGATCTTTCTAGGGTTTCAAAAGTGTCAAAAATATATTATTTTTTGTGTTGGATACAAGAGCTTTGAACGCTCCTGTGTTTTTTTTATTAACAGTTTCCATCCCCAGAGTGGGACACTGTAACTCCAGAGGCCAAAGATCTCATTAACAAGATGCTAACTATCAACCCCAGTAAGCGCATCACCGCTGCAGAGGCCCTCAAACACCCCTGGATCTGCGTATGTTTCAAGAAAACATAGATGAATAATTATACAGACCTTGATTCAGTTTTGTTATTGTCTGCACCCTTTTCTAACTCTATATGTTCTCCTCCTCCTTGCAGCAACGGTCCACTGTAGCCTCCATGATGCACAGGCAGGAGACTGTGGAGTGCCTGAAGAAATTTAATGCAAGGAGGAAACTCAAGGTGATACTGCAGTCAAACAATTGGTGATGTTTCTATTTGTGCTGGGAAATTCATCTGCTCGTTCCTCCCCAGCCTCTCCCAAGATATCTCACAGTAACCTCAAAATGATGACACGTCTCCAAATCCCTAAAGCCGCACTGCTGCTGAGCATTTCTCTTCTTGCTGAAACCTCCTAATCAATCTTCCTTCCTATCTTCTTTTTTGACCATTGCCATTTTCCTCTTCTGTAACTGCAGGGAGCAATATTGACCACTTTGCTGGTCACAAGAAACTTCTCAGGTATGTTTTTCTCAGCCTGATGCCCCATGACTGGTTTCTGAATTGTATCTTGGACATTAAACATATTGGCTGGTTGATAGAGAAAGTTGGCCTTTTACACTGATGGTGGGAATTTTTCTATAAAAACTGCATTTGTTATTGATTGACTTCAATGCATGCTGGAGTTGGAAATTAATATGTTTCAGTATGGAGCAGGGATGATTTTTAGAGCAAATGGGCCAGTGGTAAACAGATTCATCTCACTTTATCTCTCCAGCTGTTGCTCAGTCACTCTTGTGCTTTTTCATATTCTCTCTTGCATGTATTTCTTTTGACCCGTCACTAATATTCTGGGTTTTGTTGGCCCACTTCCACTTTCCACTTTTTACAGTAAATTGCATCAACACATTTGTGTCTCTCTTTATATTCACAATTTTCCTCCCTTTTTCAATTTTTATTTCCGTTTCTGTGTTTGGATTGTGGTATCCATTTGAGGTAAGATGTTTGGGATGATGAGGAAATGTGTGGGGATGGATCCAACCAATTTTTTTTTATCTTAAGGCTCTCCTTCTGTCCTAACAGCCTGTGAAGCATGCAAGGAGACAATTTCTTTCTTTTTTTTTTTTGCATTTCTTCTTTTAACAAAACCAGTATTGCACCATGAAAATTTAAAGATGTACTTTACAAAGAATAGCATATGGCATGGATTTTAAAATGCTATTAATAGTTAAGAACAAAATATTAACAAAATAATATTTAAAGTAAAGATAGATGGTACTGAATAGAAATGCGCCCGTCAAAGTCTTGTGGCCAGTTTATGATCATTAGCTTTGTAAATATCTGACCTGCTGATACAGATTTTTAAATAAGTCTGATTCCTCTTAGATGGCTATAATTCATATAAAAAACCCCCACTAAAATATTTTTTTAGTGTTCCTGCAGTGGGTGTGTACTGATTTATAGTGTTTTATTAATAGTTTACAACAAACAAAATTTGACTATGGAGTTGACATTTTTAACTGATAGCGACTAGCATTATTTGAAAGATTAGCACCATTAGCATAACTAGCTAAAGACATAATTTCCTATTTTCTCTTTCTCTTGAAAATAGGAACTTACCATAACTCAGATATCCCCAAATAGCTAAAATTGGCATGTTCCTTAATAGAGAGAAGTTGAGGAGCTGAAAAGAATAAAACAGAAATTTGATTAATGTTGCTAAAGTACATATGCTAACTGCTACAGCTCTGTTTGGGTCTATATATTAATTTGATAGAAGTCTAGTTTCAAGAAGCTTCTTTACATTTCCCCAAAAGTTAAAAAGAATGCACTTAAAATCGCAGAGCAGCTAATTGACCACTACTCTCAAAAGTTTAGTTCTCCATATCAGACTGTTGTGCTTCCAATAGTTTTTCTTTATATTATGTACTTATTCAGTATTGCTCTCACTGCACTCTGATTACCCTTTGAAATTATGTGGTATCTAAATGGAAAAATACAGGATTTTTTACAGTAAGCCAGTCACCAGTCAGGGCCTATCAAGCTGATTTGTCTAATTCCGATTTACAGCCAATGTCTTGGTGCATCTATAGTGATAAACGTTTGGGTTTCTGGTGCATGTGTATGTTTAAGAATGTAAGTCTTTTACTGATATGATAATTCATCTTTTCACCTGAACTATCTTCACTCAGCTACAACCTTCCCTTCAGTCCCTTATTTATGAATGAATCTCTAGTAGGATAACTGCCTTGCATAAGTGATAATGGTGTAAGAACCATTTGTAGTATAACTTTATAGTTCTTGCACTTGTATTTGCACATGTAAATTAAAGATAAGGACTCATGATTAAATATGCCTGCTGCATGTTAGTGAGGCCTTAGGCACAGGACTATGTTTATGAATCCTCATTTTGAACTTTTCTTTCTTTCTTGGCACATGCAGCAGCCAAAAGTTTGCTCAACAAAAAACCAGACGGCGTTAAGGTGAGTTGAAGAGGCCTGCGGCCCTTTTCTTTCCCTTTGCATTGTTTTGAATGGAATGTTGAATTGTGCCTGGGCCTTATGGTTTTAATTATGCATTATCTACTTGATTACAAAACTATGGGACAATCAGCATAAGCTATGAAAAATGCTTGTTTTTAAGGCTGATTGTAGAGCCCATATAGTATTTAAGCTTAGAACACTTAATTGCCTATGTATGTTTCCTAAATTTACTATGTGCATGTGTTTCGTAGTCCTTATAATACAAAGTATAGCACCTTTATTGGTCTGTTGGTTTATGTTTTTATTCAACATCAGACATGGTGATATATTTGCTGACGTCATTACAAGCTTTATTAGTTTCTCAAGAGACTCCAGATAATAATTCTGTCTGTATTTTTATTATTCAAATAGCTGTTCATTTTAGATTAGAGTTCTCTGCTTATGCTTTGAAGCTGGGCCACTGTGTTTGGCACTTCAGTTGTCGTCACACTACTTCTTAATATGTGTGCTGATGAATCTAAAGCCACTTTTTTGTCTAAAAATCATTAAATGAAGCTCATTTTGGGAAATATAGTATTCTACATCACATCTGCTGTCTGTTTTAGTAATGTGTCCTTGTTAAATAAATTTGGAGCTGGATGAAGGGAGCAAAATCTACAATGGGTTTCTGTGTTCTTGCATACTTAGTTATTGAGCATCGCAGGGTGAAAGTTGAAAAGTCTGTGCACATTTTAAGTGTTCAACAGTTTAGAGTATGAGCTGAATAGGCTGAGCTGGTTTGCTGCTGGAGCTACTTCAAATGTTTGGCATTCTGAGATGACCAAATCGTTATGGTTCCACACAGAGCATGTACATAGCATAGCATGAGATCAAATGATATCAGGTCATTACTGCCACATCTGTATTATATCTATATAAACAATACTGTGTATTGTATGTTTTGAATCTCTATGTTGGCTCTTATGCCACTAATTTCTTTGTCCATAAAAAATCATGGCATCCTTGCTGATCTGGGGATCAAATTACAATTGCTACAGTATTTGTAATTGTCAGTGTTAGGACCATTTTACTTTAAAAGGACATATGTTCTTTAACATACTGTTATGTTAAAGAATTGCAGGACAGACACACAGTAGTGTCTTACCACATAAAGGTTATTACGGTACAACATTTATCCCCAGGATGTCTTAAGTTTTTTTCTCTTTAAGGGTAAAATCCACTTTCACACTAACTGTAAGACGAAATTATGCCTACACCTGTATTGTAGTCTGGAAAATATTAAAAACACGCCAAACGTAAAAAAAGAAAATCTTCAGCAAAGTTTTGTTTCCCAGATGAAGAGTTGATTCTCCCCTCTTTTTGAATATGTTTGGAATACATACTAACATTTCCTTGCGAGGTAAAAATATCCCATTTCAATAATAACGTTTCCAAAAAGGAAAGAAAAAAAAAATCTGGTTACATCGTGTGATTTTTGGTACTTACAGCCTTAGCTGAACAACATAAAACACATTATGCACCATCATAAATGAACAAAAACAAGAACGTGCAGAAGTAATGTTTGAGAAAATACTAAATACAATCTATATTTCAGTTATTTTGACAGCCAACATTAGATTAAACAATGTAAGGTTTTATTTTGTGTATGACCTGGATGGTCACAGCTATTTGTAAATTCAACTTTTCGATTAATGTCTCAAACACAATTTTAATTAGGTTCATACTCTTCCATTTTGAACTTTGTATTTCAGATATTTATTTGTACAGATGTCATTCTGTATTTGGTAGTCATTATCCTGTGATCTGATGCAACTTGGCAAATGGCTGACATTTCATATGAATTTGAAAAATATTAAAATATTATTTTTCATTGAAATCCCTCCATATTTCTCTAAAGGTCTTGCGTTGTGTATCTTTCTAAAAACCCATTTGTTTGACCTCAAGTTTATATGTGGTGAGATGCACTCTTGGAAGATCATCAGCTGGGGTCCCCAGGAAATTTCCAAATAACTTGTCTTTCAGCTGTAGAAAGGCCACTTAGGGTTCTTTGGAACTGTTTTTATTCCCAAATAAATATGCGGGAATAAATGCTTCACTGGAAATCCTGAAATCCATCCTTCTCTGGTAAAAACATTAGTGATGAACGTTTGATTTTTGCTGACCAGTTCAACATTTCTCAGTACTCAAGTTCATTTTGCCCAGCAAAACATGCTTGAAATTTAGTTGTTTTATTTTTATTTTTGCATTTCTTTGGCATTTTATTCAGATTTCTTTTATAAAATAAAATAATATTAGCCCTATAGTATGTTTTTATTCATTTGATGTGATGTTTCCACATTTTAGGAAATGTTAAATATCAATATTGAATATCCTCCAAAATATTTCCTGACAGATCAATTTTTAGACATGAAAGTGGACGCTTCAGGTTTCATTTCAACTGTATGTTGGTCAAAAGCTTCTACAGTATTGAATCTACCACAAGTCAGTATGCTGTATTCTGATGAAAAGACAAAACTAGATATCCTCAACACTCAGATTTTTATGAGAAAATTCTGCAAGTTCTTATGTTTTTTATTTTATTTTACTTGTTTCATGAAATAGCTAAGGGCTTAAGGAAATTGAGTCATTATTATCACCCAGTAGGTGTCATCCATTGTCCTTTTCATTGACTATTATCAAGCTGTTGTGTCTGTGGAATGATGACAGACTAAAGTTTACCTCTTAAAATGTGTTTCTTTTCCCTCAGACATCTTTATCTTCAATCTAAAAACCTTTCTCCGAGTCTTAATAGGAATATCTGGAGTGGACTAAAGATCCACATTTAACATGTGTATGACCTGGTATTGATGTTTTTGTTTAACTGGGCAGCTTGAAGAGAGGATTTTTTAAAATTATTTAAACCTGTGCAGTACTTACAAACAAAACTAAAAATGAAAGCATATGTTTTTCAGTGACTGACTTTTATAAAACATTTTAGTTCATTGTTAATGTGATTGCGAAATGTTAAATGTTTCTTAAGCATGGGTGAGATAAGTAGAGATAAACTTATTTTTTTCTCAGTTATATATGCAAGTTTTCTGTTTTGTCCTACTTGTTGCTTTCTTTTTGTTTGAAATAAATCAACAAATACTAAATACAATAGAGTGAGAATAAATCAACTTGTTTTTGGCCTTTCACAATCCCGTATTTATAAAGAAAGTCCTTAGATTTCAACACAATTTGTTTTAGTAGTACTTCCATACCAGTCAGTTTAGCTGACTTATTTTACTGTTAACATCTGATGTTTAATCTTACTCTATTTGACCCACTCCTCCTTTGCCCTCTATTCCAATACTGTATTAGGTGCTGTGCTCTAATACAAACTACTGTGCTTAATGATCATTTCTAATCACTATAAGGGAAATAGAAAGTTATGTTTGCAGATTTTACACATCCACTCGTGGCAACAGGTTCACTGAGTGAAGCACATTAAACTCATGGAATCTTCATTATTGTCATTTTGCAGGGCTGCAGGTTTAGTCAAAGCAAAATCTTATTCATGCCAGTGGTTGTCAGACATCTCAAAACACGAGAATATAACCTTGCTAGGTTGTTTTTGTTGAGCTGTGTATCTGACTGCGTAACATGATGAAAACATGATGAAGTCATGAATTTAAGGTATAGTCTGTGTGATTAACGTAACAGTAGGGTGTGACATGTTTTGGGGCAGAGGAGCTGGGCTTATCTCTTCGAAATGGCTGGAAAATATGGTGTGCTAGTTCAAAAAATGCGTACGTGTGTCATGTCCCCTCTACACTACCTCCTGCAGGTCAACAACAAAGCCAACACAGTGACCAGTCCTAAAGACACTGGCCCTGCCTCCGCACTGGTATATACACTCATCAGTCTCATCAACATCCACACCCTTTTTTTTTATTATTCTAAAAGGTGTAAAGCTCATTTTCCAAATTGGAAGAGGTACAGGTTAACAATCTCTGTTGCTTAATCGCTACACCTTGACTAGATTAAAATTCTTAACAGGGCGTGCAAAAAATATTGACAAATTCAAGGATAGTAAATATGAGATGGAACAGCAGTCATGCCAAGTAGCCAGTTTCTCCTGAATTATAAAGTATGATCAATAATTTGAGTGGACAGCATGTCCAGAATCTCTGACACAACAAGACATGAAAGGTGAAGACTGTTCACGTTGACACATTTTTCACTTATATTGATTGACATGCATGTAGTGTATAGACCTTACTTGGTCTAAAACTGAGATGTGTTTTAGCAATAATCCTTTAGACATACCATCCTAAATTTCTAATTAGGGCAACCTTTACCTCAAGTCTCCAGCCTATCCCTCTTCTCCGTGTCCCCACATTATTCCCTCATCCTGTTCTCCAGCTAACTTCCATGTCTCTTTACTCCTCTTTACCAGTTGTGCATATAAAACTAGAGTCCACATCTGCATTACTGAGGATTTGTTCCTGACATAGTTTGCCTGTGCATGGCTGTGAGGAGTATGATGGATATTTGCTCCTTGGCCGTCTGTTTAGTGGCTTTTGCGTAGTGTCTGCTTATAAGCTTTCTGTGTCTGGCCATGTGACCAGCGCTTTGCATGATGTGAAAGATTTTCTCTTCCCTCATTCGTTGACGGTTTGATTACGCATGTACATGAGGCACATGACATTGGTCTTTTTTTCCCCCTCTCTTTCCTCCTGTCTGTCTTCATTATCAAACACACACAGAACAAATACAGTAAAAGCTGCTGATGTATCTGGGTGAGTGATTAGAGGGACTGAAGGGGTCATCAGGATCTATTCTACTGAAGCCCAGACATCTGATTACTCCTGCCAGACACAAAAAAGACAATGATGTCATAGGCAGACAGACAGACAGACAGACAGACTGACAGTGGTGCTTAACACAGGCTATTGTTTTAAATTTCAAAATTATACACAAGAAAATATACACAAAAACATTTTCATGGACAATGTCTGTGCCATTTATTGTTACCTGTTTGCTCATACTCTTCATTCTCTTGTTCTCCTTAGGAGCCACAGACAACTGTGATCCACAACCCTGTAGATGGAAATAAGGTATAACAACAAAATCTCAATGTTCATCAATATACAAAAACAGCTGAATTAAACCCTAACCAATTTGTTTATTTTTATTATTTTGGCTAATCCAATTCACGGTCAAAAAATAAGGGCCTATCCAGTCCTAAGTTGATTTAATGCACCAGAGCTGGGATAGGTCTTTGGCTCAGTTTACTGGGTTGGGGTTTCTAAAATTTGGATAAAGTGGCAAATGTTTAACACATGCAGCTGTTTAAGCTGCAGCTCCAGAGCCTCATTCAACTTTTCAGACCCCACCCACTTGCATGGGCGAGTCTAGAAATATTTCGTGGGGAAACACAGATGGTAAAGGGATGTAACACATGAATGACTTATCACAGAGTAATAATTAAATAGAAAGAATTTTGTGAATTATATCTGCTATATTATATCTAAAGTGATTGTATTTCACTAACAAAAACTGGACTAGACAAAACATTCAGCCAGTTATTTTTCTTCCATTAGTCTCCATTGGATTCCAAATTATTACAGCAGTGAATGTTATTTTGTCATAATTTAATACTAGATAAGCAATCAAAAATTTCAACCAGCCACATTTACTTAATAAAGAGACAGTGAAAGGCTTTAATTGTATTCAGTGCCTCTTACTTATAGTGGATGTCTTGAATAGGGATTTCTCCAGAATATTCCACAGTAATATGGCATTTTTACTCACTAAAGAAATTCAAATTAATTTAAGCAAAAATAAAATGAAAGTTATAACAAAGGTTCAGTCTGACTTAATCTTTGTGTAGCTCAAACTGGTGATCTGTGGAAATTGATGAGGGTTCTTTAATTTCTTTTTCTAACCCAACAAGTCCATGTTTTGACCTAACTTCAGTCCCAGACAGAATGAACCCAACATTTGGGTTAAAAAAACAATCCAGCAGTTTTTTTTTTGTTTTGTTTTTTTGCTTTCTTCTTTACCAAAGGCCCTCTGACCTACTCAGTTAGAAAAAAATACCTTTTTGTTCTTCAGGAATCCATTGAAAGTGCCAACACCACCATTGAGGATGAAGATGTTAAAGGTAGGAGAGACTCTCGCCACACACCAGTTATTACAGTCGCTGCTCAGACTGATCAATCCTCAGTTGGGGTTTCTGATTGTGTCGCCACACAGTTAGCGGAAAGGTAACAAATGCAATTGGGTATTTGGAAAAAGGAAATGTTCTTTTAAAAATTGCATGCATCTCTTTTAAACATTTATGTTTTTAGTATAATTTAACCCCCCCACCCCCTCACCTTTTTTCTTCTTTCTCGTCATTTTATCTCCTCTGTAAATTCCTTTCCTGATCAAACATGTTTGTCTTCGTCATACCCACCAC